>JARQZK010001593.1:37500-135000 GCA_030704885.1 Cynegetis impunctata
TTTTCTAAGTGAATGGTGGACTCCAACGAATTAGGCGCGATTCCCACTATACGTAACGTCACCGTCACGTCTCCGCACCGTCACCGAACCGAAAATATGACCTTAATTCACACTAGCCGAGCCGGTAACCGGCAAGCAGCACCAACAGCAGCAGTTTTTTATCTGTCCGTAGAGTATTTAGGCCCGGTTTTTCAATGCTCGGTTAAAGTGATTTAGCTTTCGGCTAATCGATAACCTTTAGCTAAACCGTTTTTCCACCTCTCATCTCGCGCTAACCTACTGCTATTCTATCGGGTAGAGTAACTCTCACCTGAAAGTTTTTGTCAAATGGCTAACTGTAAGCTATCTTGCACACGCATGCGCTCCGTAAGTTAACTACCCCGAACGGCCCGAACAGTCGAGTTTGTTCAACTGCTTTGTAACCAGTAACCTCATTTTGTATTTCGTTTTTCCTACGAAAAAATGAAGCATTTGATTTTTTAAGTGATGATGATTAAGAATTAATAGACTTATTATAAATAGATAGAAACCATAACACATAGGTAAATTATTTCAAACTCCATAAATCTTTTTCCAAGTTTCCATTTTCTCCCTCCAAGTAGTAGAATCTGTTTTTTTTATTCAATTATTGCTCTGAAACCATTTGGAATTTTTAACAGATCTATCAGAAGGACTAAAGTTTGCCAATCTTTTCTTTTTCAATGCTTTTGTTTCATTCATTTTATCATAAAATAATCAACAATAACAAAACATCTATTTCCGAAATTGACAGCAGAGTAAGTGTGGTTAGGATTAATAGCATCAAGTGCAAAGGGGAACGACCAATCAGAAGTGCTCCCTGAAACATCAGTACTGCCAACGTTAATAAAAATATCGCTAGCTGACGGTTTGCTAGCCTAAAGTTAAACATTCGAAGGAGAAACGCAATAGTTCTTAGTTGGAACTTTAGCTGATGGTTAAGCTTAACCTATAGTCAGCTAACTGTGAGTTTTAAACGAGCATTGAAAAACCGGGCCTTAGTAGTGAAAATTTAAACATGAGAGAATTTACAAATGAAGAGCTTGGACTAATTGCGCTTATTCTGGACATGGAAAAAAAAGAGTTTAAAGTGAAGAAGAAAAGGCAAATATGGGTGCATGATATATTTCTTAAAAGGAAGGAAGAAGGCGAATATCACACATTGTTTTCGGCATTAGAAGATGATGAATTAAAAATTTATAAATATTTCAGAATGTCTAAACAGCAGTTCTTTTATCTCTTGTATACAATTGAAGGCAGAATAGCAAAGAATAGCACTAAGTTTCGTGAAGCAATTAGCGCTATGGTGTGCATACGGTGAGAAAAAATATATATATTTTAATTTCAATATTTTTATTGATACATAATAAAGTAATCTAATTATATCAAATAGTACAAATAGATTAGATATATAAATTCAGACAAATTATTGTTGGTCATCTGGTGAAAAAATTCGGACATAATTCTGAAGGGATGCGGTTCCTGATTGGAGTGATTGGGACATTGAAGGTGGCGACAACACTTCATAAATAACTTCTGAAGGGGATGGCGTCGGCGTCGGCTGTTGGATAGATTCAACTAAAAACGGCCGCGATCCAGAAAAGTTTGGTGAATGCTGTATTTGAGTTAGTTCCAGCTCTGATACAACATTAAGTAATCTTGTTTTAGCAATAATCTGATAGTACGGAGAAAAAGTTTTCACAGTTCCAGCAAGGCTATTAAAAAAAGCATCAATGGAATCGCACTGAGGCTGTGGATTTGTTTTCCTTGTTTGATAATAAGTATTGCATTAGGACTGCTGATGCTGTTTCTGGTACAGTGCGCGCCGTCTCTCTGCGATATTTACGCGAAGTTGGTGTTATGACACTGGAAGTTGGCTTGCTAGCTTGGGTTTCTCCTGTGTTTAAAAGTTTAAGTCTTTTTAGAGGCTTTGCAGATTCATTGGGAATAGAATAAACAGAAACGTCGTCCTCCAAAATTTCATTCATTTGTGAGTTATTTGTATTTTCTGGCGTTTCATCTATCTGAGATTCACTAAGCGGTATATTACTTTGTGTTTCTCGTTCTTTGACAAAGGGCAATAGAAATGACATAATTCCTTCATATTTCCATAATGTAACTGGATTTCGAGCTTGACCGCTTTTGGTTTTCTTTTTATTGAGTGCTCTTCTCCACTGATCTCTTATTGATACCCATTTCGACTTGCATTCCGACCCTAAAAACCGAACAATAATATAAATTACCGATATACCGGGTAAAATTAAGATAGGCTGCTCTTTTATTTTGTTTTTACTAATTCAAATAAACTTTTAGTAGTGTCATCAAGAACTAAAATGTAATTATTTGTTTTAGATTTCTGGCAACGGGAGACTCATTTCTTACATTATCATTTAGTTTTCGGATAGGACATTCTACAATACATAAAATAGTTAAGGAAGTGTGCACTGCTATACTTGAAGAGTTGATGGCTGAGGTTATGCCAAAACCAAGAACCCAAGATTGGCAGGGAATAGCTGAAGAATTTTGGACTTCCTGGAACTTCCCAAACTGCTTAGGTGCTATAGACAGAAACATTTCACAATTTTTGCTCCACCAAGTGGCTCGCAATTTCGTAGTTATAAACAGACTTTTTCAATTGTTTTGTTAGCCGTCGTTGATGCCAACTATCAATTTATAGCAATAGATGTAGGGTCATATGGAAAAAATAGTGATGGTGGAATATTGACAAACTCAAATTTTGGAAAAGCTTTAGAAAAAAATGATATAAACATACCGCCCTATACAGTTTTGCCAAATACTAATACACTGGCACCATATGTACTGGTGGAAGATGAGGCATTTTCTTTAAAACCCTATTTATTACGACCGTACCCTGGCAGTGCCATCTCTGGAGATATTGAAAAACAAATATTTAATTATCGGCTCACCCGTGCTAGGCGAGTCTCCGAAAATGCGTTTGGTCACCTAGCTCACAAATGGCAGCTATTTTTTCGATATATGAATGCACTACCGGAAAATATTGATCTATATATTCTAACAACTTGTATTTTACATAATTATATCAAAGACATAAGTGTTAATTTTACAAATATTAACACAGATACCAATTCCGCAGAGCCTAGAAATGAACCAATATTTAGAAATCTTCCTCGACAAGGTGGTAATGCCCAACAAGACGCATTTTATGTTCGTGAAAATTTCAAAGTTTTTTCAATTCTGCTCCTGGAGAAGTTTCGTTGCAACAAAACCAATTCTTATAAAATAAGTTTTCATATTTTTGTATGTTAAGTTGAGCTATATTATAAATAAAAATCAAACTTACTTGTTTTGTTTAATTTTTCTCCTATCTTCCTCCATATTTTTTCCTTATAGATGTTATTGCAATAATTTTTTGAAGCCATGTTATATAGATCTTCATATTCCCTTACTTTTTCTATTAAGAGTTCGTTTTGGTCAAGGTCTTCGTCACTCATGACTAATTTCACAAACAAGCAAATTCAAACGTACGTAAACTGCTAGCCAATGCACACTATACGTAAAATGAACGTACCGTCTACCCACCGACAAGCACCGACACGTACCGACATGTAAAATATTCCCTCGATCCAATTACCGACGGACGTGACGGCGACGGGAAGTGGATGTGACTGATGGTGTGATTATGTTCATTGCTTGCAATGTAAGAATATTTACCGTGACGGTGACGGTGCGGAGACGTGACGGTGACGTTACGTGTAGTGGGAATCGCGCCTTACCAGTTCTCAGTAAAGGTTTGGTATAAGATTCGTGAATTCTGCACGTAAGGTGCTAATACTTTCATAATTTAAAAGAAAAATAAATAACAATACATTACAATGTTCGATGATCTGAAATTATTTTACTTCCTTCATAATTTTTTTTCCGATAATTGAAAAATCTAGGAATTCAGACGAACTCGTGCAGCATAGGTAGGGGTAAATAAATAAAATTAACGAGTACTTAATCTTTTTTATAAATCAATGAGATTTACATAAAAGTTCCGCAACTATTGGAATTATAAAAATGGTTGCGAAACTTCTATGTAAATCTCATTGATTCATGAAAAATATTACTCATTAATTTTATTTATTCAACATCACATATGAAAAACTACATGAATTTTCATATATAATGAATGATAATTACTAGACAGTGTTCCCAAATTTCAGTGCAGTGATCCTGTCGGATTAGATCTCTATATCTATATCTGGATATGTCTGGAGTATGCTCTCTGATTCGAATAAGTTTTATAATTCTAGCGAAATCGCTCAACTTCATAATCACCGTGAATGGAAGTATGGTTATTTATCAATTAACTTATTTATGGAAGAACCACCTTTCTTCACTTAGTACCGTGATTTTCTGATACTTGTCATTTTATTATTCACCTTTTATGTTCTCACTTTCGGGTAATATCCAGTGTAAATGAAATTAGAATACCAAAGATTATTTATTCATATATGTTGTTTATTTTGTTGGAGAACAGAATAATCTCAAATAAATATTTATTTAATAAAAAGTAGTAATTATATTACAAAGTTCGACGTGAATAAGTTACCGAACAGAACAGACTCTTTTGTTAACAGATGACAATTATTTCTAAGCATACTATATCATACTATATCTGAACATACAGAACATAGATCACAATTATCTATAATATACGAAAATAATTATCAAATATGAAAATATTCTCAACACTCCTCCTGAATTATTTTAGTTTTCAATGAAAGAAAGATCTTACGGTTCAAAGGCTTTGTTAGTATAGCAGCAAGCTGCTCACAACTTTGTACATGTTCCACTACAACTGTATTTCCAATATGCTGTTGTATAAATTTTCTAGGAATTTCGATGTGCATTTTGCCTTTATTTATTTTCCCTTCATGCTTATTCAACATGCAAATAGCTGACCGCTTATCAACACATATCACAGTTGGTTTAGTATCATCCAAACATTCAAGTTCCTTCCCAATTCTTCTTATCCAGCAAATATCATCAATTGCTGATACAGCTGCTCTATATTCTGCTTCTGCAGTTGATGTCGCTACAAAACTTTGTTTCTGAGAAGATTCCTTTCTTCGACTTCTTCTATATCTTTGCTCTTCCGTGATCTTCAATTAATACATAACATTCATTCCTTTTTAAACATCATTTTGAATAAATTTTCATCTCTTTTGGCTATTGCTACAACTACATTATCTTCTCGACTTTTAAAAAGTGATTGACTTGCATCTGCTTCCTGAATTTATCCTTTTTCTAACATCTGTAACACGGAGAATAGGTTGAAAAACATTTCAGGTACATATAATTTATTTTTAAAAAAAACTTCATACCATTATTTTCCATTAAATTCCATCAACTCCACTTCGCTTATTCCTATTCCTTCTAATCTGGTAGCATCACCTATCAACACATTCTTATGTTCTTCAAGTTCAGAAAAATTGGTCAACCATCCTTTATGTTATGTCATATGTCTTGATACCAGCAATTACTGCAATCATTTTCTGACAATATGTCCTTTACATTTGCAGTTGATAAACCGGTAGAAATAAAAGACCATTATTTCGAGCTAAACTACTGGAATTCCCACTAGTACAATCTCTTGCAAAATGTCCTCTTTTATTACAATTTTCACAAGAATAATTGTTTTTGCAATATTCTAGATATTTAAGACATTGTTTGTTTCTGCAATTTTTCTTTATATGACCCTTTTTTCACATTTAAAATATTCAACTTTACTCTGTGGATTGCCTTCATTTCTTCCAACCTTTTTATGTATGAAAGCATTTTGTAGTTCTTGTTCCTCAGTACCATTCAGTCTATGTTCTTCCAACCAAAGACGTTCAATGATCGTATTCAAATATCAGTAGTACTGACATTGTCCCAAGCTGTACGAAAATGATGTAGTTTAGGAGGTAATATTCCTAAAATTCTTGTCATGATCCAAAATTCTTTGACTTTTTCACCTTCAGCAGCTAAATCTTCTGCATACTGTTGAATAATCATACAATTTTCATATTAAAACAATGGTTAAAAATAACAATTTACACATTTATTATAAGAAATAACGCATGACGCACGTTTCGGTGGAACTTCACCTTCTTCAGATGCTAATGGCAAACAGTTTGCCATTAGCATCTGAAGAATATTTAGCTGCTGAAGGTGAAAAAGTCAAAGAATTTTGGATCATAACAAAATTTTAGGAATATTACCTCCTGAACTACATCATTTTCGTACAACTTGGGACAATGTCAGTACTACTGATAGACTGAATGGTACTGAGGAACAAGAACTACAAAATGCTTTTATACATGAAAAGGTTGGAAGAAATGAAGGCAATCCACAGAGTAAAGTTGAATATTTTAAATGTGAAAAAAGGGTCATATAAAGAAAAATTGCAGAAACAAACAATGTCTTAAATATCTAGAATATTGCAAAAACAATTATTCTTGTGAAAATTGTAATAAAAAATGACATTTTGCAAGAGATTGTACTAGTGGGAATTCCAGTAGTTTTGCTCGAAATAATGGTCAGAGTCAGAGAAATTCTCACAGAAATTCAAATCGTAAAGCTTTTATTTCTACCGGTTTATCAACTGCAAATGTAAAGGACATATTGTCAGAAAATGATTGCAGTAATTGCTGGTATCAAGACATATGACATAACATAAAGGATGGTTGACCAATTTTTCTGAACTTGAAGAACATAAGAATGTGTTGATAGGTGATGCTACCAGATTAGAAGGAATAGGAATAAGCGAAGTGGAGTTGATGGAATTCAATGGAAAATAATGGTATGAAGTTGTTTTTAAAAATAAATTATATGTACCTAAAATGTTTTTCAATCTATTCTCCGTGTTACAGATGTTAGACAAAGGTTAAATTCAGGAAGCAGATGCAAGTCAATCACTTTTCAAAAGTCGAGAAGATAATGTAGTTGTAGCAATAGCCAAAAGAGATGAAAATTTATTCAAAATGATGTTTAAAAAGAAATGAATGTTATGTATTAATTGAAGATCACAGAAGAGCAAAGATATAGAAGAAGTCGAAGAAAGGAATCTTTGTTGGATATGATATAGATTAGCAGAGTTATAGAATTTATATTACCGAAAAGAATGATGTTATGAGTTCTGATAATGTAATATTTGATGGAAAGTTAGGACTAGAAAATGGATACACAGAATATGAATTGAATTTAGAAGAGAATCAAAATTCAGGAGGAGAAGGAAATCATGAAGATGAAAATCTGGATAGAAATGCAAATGATAATACACGAAATTTGAGAAACAGAAGTGATATTAGAAAACCTACAAAACTAGACGATTATGTTTTGGAGTATACAACTGATGATGAAAATGAAAACATGGCTTTGATAGGCGAAATTGAAGATATTAAAATTGGAGAAGCGCTGAAGGCCAGAAACTGGAAAGTAGCTATGGATGACGCATTTCACTCAATAACTGAAATGAGAACATGGGAATTAGTAGAACCCCCAAATGATGTGAAACCATTGACATGTAAGTGGATACTTAGAAAAAAACAAAATGGAAAATTTAAAGCCAGACTGGTAGCAAGAGGATTTGAACAGAAGAAAGGTATTGATTATACAGAAACTTTTAGTTCAGTTGCTCGACATGTATCTGTTAGACTTGTACTCAGCTTGACTGTATCCAATAAAATTAAACTGATGTCATTTGATATAAAGACTGCATTTTCACATGGGGAATTGGAAGAAGAAATCTTCATGTATCAACCAGAAGGATATGATGATGAAAAAAATCGAATCTGCAAGCTGAAGAAGAGTCTATACGGACTTAAACAAGCACTAAGAAACTGGAACCACAAATTCATTAGTTTTTTGAAATCATTAAGATTTGACAATACCGATGATAATCCATGTGTCTATTACAATAAAGATAGTAGTGTGATAATTGTACTTTTTGTTGATGATGGTCTCATTTCTGTAACCAACGAACAAGATTTGTTTAACATTCTTATGAAATTAAAAGAAGAATTTGAAATAACGTATGATACTGCTGAGAATAATAAAACGTCCTATCTTGGAATGGAAATTCAAAACACAAAAGAAGGTATTTTTGTCAGTCAAACGAAATATACTGAAAAGATTATAAAACATTTTGATTTTGATTGTCTGAATACAGCACATACTTCAATGGGAAAAGGAATGATTACTGATCCAGAAAATCTTTTGAATGACAGACAACTAGAAACGAAACCATATCGTGAAGCAGTCGGAAGTCTAAAGTATTTGGCTACAATAAGTCGTCCTGACATAAGCTATGCTGTAAACTATCTGAGTCGCTTTAACAGCAAAACAATCGTTAGTCATTGGAAAATGGTTAAAAGGATTTGTCAATATTTAAAGGGGACAATTACTAATGGAATATACTTTGATCGAAATAATGAACTAATTGCATACACTGATTCAGATTATGAAGGTGATACTGTTCATTCGATAAGTGAAATACTTTTATTAAGAGGAGGACCTATAGTATGGTATGCTCAGAAACAAAGTTTTGTAGCGACATCAACTGCAGAAGCAGAATATAGAGCAGCTGTATCAGCAATTGATGATATTTGCTGGATAAGAAGAATTGGGAAGGAACTTAAATGTTTGGATGATACTAAACCAACTGTGATATGTGTTGATAAGCGGTCAGCTATTTGCATGTTGAATAAGCATGAAGGGAAAATAAATAAAGGCAGAATGCACATCGAAATTCCTAGAAAATTTATACAACAGCATATTGGAAATACAGTTGTAGTGGAACATGTACAAACTTGTGAGCAGCTTGCTGCTATACTAACAAAGCCTTTGAACCGTAAGATCTTTCTTTCATTGAAAACTAAAATAATTCAGGAGGAGTGTTGAGAATATTTTCATATTTGATAATTATTTTCGTATGTTATAGATAATTGTGATCTATGTTCTGTATGTTCAGATATATTATGATATAGTATGCTTAGAAATAATTTTCATCTGTCAACAAAAGAGTCTGTCCTGTTCGGTAACTTATTCACGTCGAACTTTGTAATATAATTACTACTTTTTATTAAATGAATGTTTATTTGAGATTATTCTGTTCTCCAACAAAATAAACCACATATATGAATAAATAATCTTTGGTATTCTAATTTCATTTACACTGGATATTACCCGAAAGTGAGAACATAAAAGGTGAATAATAAAATGACAAGTATCAGAAAATCACGGTACTAAGTGAAGAAAGGTGGTTCTTTCATAAATAAGTTAATTGATAAATAACCATACTTCCATTCACCGTGATTATGAAATTGAGCGATTTCGCTAGAATTATAAAACTTATTCGAATCAGAGAGCATACTCCAGACATATCCAGATATAGATATAGAGATCTAATCCGACAGGATCACTGCACTGAAATTTGGGAACACTGTCTAGTAATTATCATTCATTATATATGAAAATTCATGTAGTTTTTCATATGTGATGTTGAATAAATAAAATTAACGAGTAATATTTTTCATGAATCAATGAGATTTACATAGAAGTTTCGCAACCATTTTTATAATTTCAATAGTTGCGAAACTTTTATGTAAATCTCATTGATTTATAAAAAAGATTAAGTACTCGTTAATTTTATTTATTTACCCCTACCTATGCTGCACGAGTTCGTCTGAATTCCTAGATTTTTCAATTATCGGAAAAAAAATTATGAAGGAAGTAAAATAATTTTAGATCATCGAACATTGTAATGTATTGTTATTTATTTTTCTTTTGAATTATGAAAGTATTAGCACCCTACGTGCAGAATTCACGAATCTTACACCAAACCTTTACTGAGAACTGGTAAGGCGCGATTCCCACTACACGTAACGTCACCGTCACGTCTCCGCACCGTCACCGTCACGGTAAATATTCTTACATTGCAAGCAATGAACATAATCACACCATCAGTCACATCCACTTCCCGTCGCCGTCACGTCCGTCGGTAATTGGATCGAGAGAATATTTTACGTGTCGGTACGTGTCGGTGCTTGTCGGTGGGTAGACGGTACGTTCATTTTACGTATAGTGTGCATTGGCTAGCAGTTTACGTACGTTTGAATTTGCTTGTTTGTGAAATTAATCATGAGTGACGAAGACCTTGACCAAAACGAACTCTTAATAGAAGAAGTAAGAAAATATGAAGATCTATATAACATGGCTTCAAAAAATTATTGCAATAACATCTATAAGGAAAAAATATGGAGGAAGATAGGAGAAAAATTAAACAAAACAAGTAAGTTTGATTTTTATTTATAATATAGCTCAACTTAACATACAAAAATATGAAAACTTATTTTATAAGAATTGGTTTTGTTGCCACGAAACTTCTCCAGGAGCATTGTTTCAATATGTTTATTAATTTACACCAAGTATCGGCCCAATCAATCCAAAACATACAATTTTCTACGGCTGACTTCTTAACATCATATTTATAACTGAAAAATTGCCTTTGTAAACCTTCAACTATGAGATCCGACTTCTTACCATACAACAAGTCTAATGTCTCAAGCATAACAACAGATGTATTACAATATGCAATTTTCTTGGCTATGTTGCTACTCACATTTAAACCTATGAGAGTTTGTGCCTCAATATCTTGTTTGAGCCAAGCCTTAACTTTTTCATTATGGTCTGGACCTTCTGGCTTTGATACTACACCTGTACCTACTAAATATAATCATTTTGATTTCAATGTCAAGTTCAATTTAAATTTCCATGATACATATATAACATTACCTTGCGAATCTTCTGACAACATTTCTAATGACTGACCTGACTGAATCCATATTGACTGACAATATTTACAGATTTCAGTACCTATCTAATTAATGTACAGACTTATAGTAAAACAGTACTTGAAAATTCTTGAAGAGTGACTTTTCTTTCGGACGACTGACTTTTCTGACAACTGAATTGATGCTCCCAAATTGAAATATTGGACTGACTCACAGTTTTGGTGTATAAAGTACTCCAATTTGTATACTGATTCACAATGACGACTGACTGATTCGATTGACTGACAATATACTCCAACTTCTTTACTTACTTGACTTCTATTTTATTCCAACTAACTGACAAAGCTGACTGGGCCCATAACCTGTTGTTTATTTTGTTGGGAAACAGAATAACTTCAAATAAACATTTATTCTATAACAAGTAGTAACTATATTACAAAGTTCGACGTGAATAAGTTACCGAACAGAACAGAATCTTTTGTTAACAGATGACAATTATTTCTAAGCATACTATATTTGCACATACAGAACATAGATCACGATATCTATAACAAATAATTATCAAATATGAAAATATTCTCAACAATATATTTACAAATTACATACTAATTTTTTTAATTTATAAATAACATTCTCATACCACTTTGCCCCTCTGCGCCTCGGTCCATGAACTTGATTTCATTTCACTATTGAAAGGAAATCAAGTTCAAGAACGAGTCGTATAGGAGTATATAAACTGAAATTTAAGAAGGGAATGATGGTTGAATATAAAGTACAGGTTGTATATGGCAGGAGTAGGGGATAGGATGAATGAGGGTGATAAATTCTGCACGTAGGACACTCAAACTTTGGTATATGTTAGAAAAGGTGTGGAATCGACAGGGGATTACTTTGGGGGTATTTTTTCGTTTATTTTCAGCCTAAATTTGGTATTTTCGCAGAAAAAGCGAGTTTTGTGAATTTTCATAGCGAACGATTGACTTCACGGTTCACGGTTCGAAGTACATGAGGTTGGTAATATCAGCTAACAAGATGAAAGTGTTTTGATATAATATTATAGTGAAACGTGAAACTAGAGA
Organism: Cynegetis impunctata; assembly: GCA_030704885.1. Lineage (NCBI taxonomy): Eukaryota > Metazoa > Arthropoda > Insecta > Coleoptera > Coccinellidae > Cynegetis > Cynegetis impunctata. The sequence continues at coordinate 49,400 of JARQZK010001593.1, forward strand.
AGCAATTACTTTGGTGAGATGTTTTGTTTTCATTCCATTTTATTTTTTATCGAGAACGAGTAGTTTACGGTAATAGTAAATTTTAATGAATTTTCGGACTAAGATGAGCTCGCACTACAACGTTTACTAGGGTTTTGTAAATTATTCTTGGTCTAATATAGTACAAAAGAATATGACAAATACACTGGGGGCTACTTTAGAGTGGTTTTTTTTCTGTCATAAAATCCTAGTTATTATTATCTCGATGAGAGTACAGTGAACATAAGCAGAGTTATAGAAATGAATGCTGGTGAAATATAGAATTCGTTGATTAGGTAGAAGGGTTAGTATGAGGGTGGTAAATTCTGCACGTAGGGCACTCAAATTTTGGTATATGTTAGAAAAGGTGAGGAATCGACAAGGAATTACGTTGAGGGTATTTTTTCGTTTATTTTTAGCCTAAAATTAGTAGTTTCGTTGAAAACGCGAGTTTTGTGAATTTTCATAGTGAATGAGCGAATTCACCGTTCTACATATATAAGGTTGGTGATTTCTGCTAGCAATATGAGAATTTTTTGATATAATATTATAGTAAAACGTGAAATAAGAGGAACAATCACTTTGGTAAGTTGTTTTTTTCATTTCATATAATTTTTTATCTAGAACGAGTAGTGTTGTTCTGCATATATATATATATATATATATATATATATATATATATATATATATATATATATATATATATATATATATATATATATATATATATATATATATATATATATATATATATATATATATATATATATAAATATATATATATATATATATATATATATATATATATATATATATATATATATATATATATATATATATATATATATATATATATATATATATATATATATATATTTATTTGAATTGTTGTTGCCTGTGAAATATTTTTAACTTTTTGATAAAAGTTACATATTTCTTTGAGAAATATACTTACTCATTAATTTTAATTTGTTTGTTATATAAATTTTATATTTTAAATACACATACGAATAATATATGACAAAACTTAAATAAAAATATTGAAAAATATTATGATATTCTCTCTCTACTTAAAGATTTTCGCCTTGGGCTTCTTTTCCAGGAATTCATTATGTGGATGTGTATTATTTGATAATCATTTAATTATTCAATTATTCTTCTAGGGTGTCTAATATAGTATAAAGGAATGTGACAAATATAATGCTTTTTTTCTGTCATAAAATCCTAGTTATCATTTTCTCGATAAGAGTACAGTGAACTTGAGCAGAGTCTTGTTTTAATATAGTACAAAAGAATATGACAAATACACTGGGGGCTACTTTAGGGTGGTTTTATTTCTGTCATAAAATCCTAGTTATTATTTTCTCGATAAAAGTACAGTGAACATAAGCAGAGTTATAGAAACGAATGCTGGTGAAATATAGAATTCGTTGATTAGGTAGAGGGGTTAGTATGAGGGTGGTGAATTCTGCACGTAAGGCACTAAAATTTTGGTATATGTTGGAGAATGTGAGGAAAGGACAGCGGGTTACATTGAGGGTAGTTTTTCGTTTATTTTCAGCCGAAATTTGTAGTTTCGGAGAAAAAGCTAGTATTGTGAATTTTCATAGTGAATGATTGACTTAGACAGATTCTCGGTTCGAAATACATGAGGTTGGTAATTTCTGCTAACAAGATGAAAATGTTCTGATATAATATTATAGTGAAACGTGAAATTAGAGAAACAATTACTGTGGTGAGATGTTTTTTTCATTTCATTCTATTTTTCATTTAGAGCGGGTAGTGTTTTTCTTTATATATATATATATATATATATATATATATATATATATATGTATATATAATTTTGGTTTTCAACACTAAGAATTACTTTTCAAAAAAAACAAAGATGGAAGTTACTTAATTAATCTTATGGTTCTATGTTAGTGAGGGCTTATATAGGCTAGCAGCGATGAATCAGCACAAGGTTACGATTGACGTCATTAAAATGGATAAGCTGTACTTTGACTACATAACTCCTCCCCATTTAAAGAAAGTTCGTTACCCTTAATTTTAAGGTGACGAATCTTCAAGAAAAATCTATAAAAAATTATAAGCACTACAATAATAATAAAAATTACAAATACAATTGTTATAAAGCTTATAGTTGTAGGATGTGGAGCCCATTGGTATAAGTCGTCCAGATTGGGGGTGTCTTCTTCTTGGATATTCTTCAAATTTGTTGCATCGGTCCAATTCGCTTCCAGTGGCGCAAGGTAGACCTGAGCAGGTGTGTTGAAAACTTTTCTGGGGTATATTCTCTTGAATCCATCAGTAGTTATAAATTCTGAAGTAATCTGAGACAATTTAGGGATTCTATGCGATAATGAACCACTTTCGCATTCTTCGTGTATGATTTCATTGTCAATGGAAATGATATTTCCATTTTTCATTTCGAATAAATCTTCTGGAGGCTCAATCGAACTGCGATTGCAATGTTCTCGTAGGGTTTTCTGAATCATTCGGACACATTCAAGGGTTTTCTTCAGATATTTTTGTTTAAAGATGTAGAAGTCTTCGACTTGTTGAATGGCCTCGATATTCCATACAATGTTTTCGTTGCGTGTTAACCCATAGGAATTAAGGTTAGGAATTCTTGTGTTTTGGAAAGGTACGTTCTATTATAATCAGGTCATATTTATAATAATTAAAGATTGGGATGGTTATGTTAAATAATATTGAAACCCTTAATAAAAACTTTTGTTACGCATACAGCATAATAGTCTGTTAAATGAGAGAATGGTAACATTTTTTCTTTCTTTATTACTTCATTAAATTTCGACAGAGGTAGAATATTTTCCTGCTTAAGGTGCAAACGTGCATAATTAATGGCATTTTCAATTTCCGATAATATTATTGCTATCTCGTGTGAATGGAGAATTATTAGATTAAGTTTTAAACTTAAATCGTTAGCTACTTTTAACTGTTTCGTTTTTTAATTCAAAAAATGAAGGATACAGGAGTCGTCTGAAAATTAGGTAAAGTATAATTAGTGTCTTCTTTGTTTTATTCGATTTCTATGATAGAAATGTTTGCTTTGAGGATTTCTGATCCTGATGTCTGTAATAATGTTCCTAGATATTTTCTTGTAGGGTTTTTTAAATTTGGATTGACATTTTTGTTTTAAATGAACAGCTTCATTTTTATGAAAGTCTTTTTGACTTCGTCGCTTTTCAATTAATTTTCCAATATTTGCTGCTTTTTTGTCTGTGGCAGTATTAATTACTTGCAATATATTTTTCAAGGTTTTACGATTTGTCTGTACATGATTTGAAACTGAAACTGTTTCATGCGATGTTTTATCTGAAGGAATAGTTACATCTGAATCTAGGTCATTTGTTTTTATGTTTGGAGATAACGAATTAATCTCTTCTTCTAAGATATTAATTTCGCTGGAGACAATCGACTGGTCTATATTATCTTCAATGTTACTATTTCGAGATGTTGATTCATCATCGCTTATCTTAAGTGCTTCCTTGCGTTTATTGTTGTCCTTCGAAGATAAGGATTCAACTTCATCTATTTTTAATCGGGACAAGTAGTCCGTATCATTGCACGTACTTGGTTTGAATTTCATCTCGTAATTACATTCCTCGTCATTCATTTGATTTTGTTTCCGTTCAATTTTTTCAGGATGTTTTTCCGGATATTCATCAATTTTGGAATGAATTGGAATCCCATTTTTTGTTCTAATATTATGATTAATTTTCGATTTGAAATTAAGTGGTTGTCCTTGTAGCTGAAAAGCTTTATCCGTATTATTTAGTGAATCTAAGTTAACGGTATTTCTGAGGCACTCATCTGAAAATTTTCATGATTGAATTCAGTATTTTCCTCACTTTGATTTTCATCGTTGTTCTCTATATCGAAATTAGTAATTTCTTCCGATATATAATTAGGAGCTCTTTGTCTCGAATTTTGAAAATTATTATAATCTTGCGCATTTCTATTATATGACGCATTGTGGGGTTATTGATTACTATTTTGCACTTGCCTTTGTTGTGCTATCGGGTTAGCAGTTGTCGTAGACATAGGGGATGGTCTATATTTTGGTATATAATTACTATTAGGTTTAAGCCAGAAGGTTTTGATCAACCAAGACGAATCTGGACAGCACTTAATAGAATAAGGACGAATTGCGGCAGGTGCTCCGACTCACTTTTCAGGTGGGGAAAAATACCTTCCCCAAATTGTGACTGCGGCGCTGAAAGACAAACTATTAAACACCTGGTAGAGGACTGTCCAATTAGTTCCTACAGTGGCAACCCATCCGACTTCCTGATTGCGACAAGAGAGTCAATAGAATATATTTGTAATCTTAGTGTTTGTTTGTGAAATTTTCGTTTTTGTTATTTTTGTTATATATACTTACCTGTGATGTAGCCATACGCTAAATAAATAAATAATAAATAGGTTTAAACACATTTGTTTTTGATATTTCTGACCTATTATTTCCGAAAACTTGTCTCTCAGTGGGAAATTGTCTTTGCGTAATTATTTAAGGTTGTACATTAATTGGTCGAGAAGGAAATATCTCTTGTTGGCTATCGCTCGTATGCTTCCAAGTTCGCATTAAACCTAACTGGGATTTTTGGGAAATATAATTTTCGACCATTGTTATAGCTAAATCGAATGTTATATTCGGTGTCGTTAGTAAGGAGGTTTGCAATTCTATTGCAACATTACTAATTAAAACATTTTTGGCTAAGTCCGAGACCAATTGTTTGTGTAACAATTTTAATGCAGCATCTAATGTAGGTTCCGCATCTATTCTGTAATTAATTCTAATTTTATAAGTTTTGATTTCTTCATTGAAATCTAAAATATCTTGATTTGGTTTTCTGCGTAAGAATTGTAATTTATTCTTTAATACATCTAAATTCGCATGATCACCAAATTTCTGTAATAAAAAATGTCTAAACGCGTGCCATGTATTTGGTACGTTAGAGGAACGATATTCCGCGTTCGCTTTATCTATTAATTTGCTTTTAATCACAGCAACGCAATACGTCTTTACGATTGCTTCAGTCGCTGAGAATTGTGCGATATATTCTTCGCAAGCACTTAAAAATGAATTTAACTCGGCTTGTATACCGGAAAATTTCGGTAATAATGCTCCAAATTCACGAGCTAACATTAAATTATGGTTCTCTGCCATATTAATTATTTTATTTGATTTAGTTCGTCGTTGAGAATCTAAATTCAAATTTTCGATTGATTCTATCAGGGAATCAATATTGAAAAATTTTCAATTTTATGAAAAATTTCGTTGGGAAAATATTTATTATATTTTTAACCCTTGACTTAATATAAAATGACCTGCTATAACGGTAAGCTATAGGGAGTCTAGGTTTTGGGGCTGGAAACCGTAGGAAAAACAGGAAGTTAATTAACACTTGCAACTTACATTGATTGTTTCTTCCAAGGTGGAGTCGTCGGCGCTACCCTTGCTTTGCACCCTGTTTGAATTCTTGTCTGGTCAGTAGAACTCGGCACTGGTACTACCAAATTCGCAATCACTATGAGATTAAACTGAGCTTGTGTTGTAGTTCGGATTGTGCTCAAGAATTAAAATTCACTTAAACTTTTCTTCTTACTTTTCAAGTTAACGCATTGATTAATCTTCTTACAAGATTCGGAAGATTCTCCAAGAATGCAGAATAGACCACAGGTGCACCCAAGTTTTATATGATATATATAAACATGCAACAATGACTGTAAGACTACATTAAACTACGCAGATCATAAATATGAAACGAGGGGTACGACAGAGAGACACCAAAACTATTCACAGTGGTTTTAGAATACGGTTTCAAAAGACTTAATTGGGATAACAAGGGTATTACAATAGATGGAGAACAACTAAATAATCTTAGATTCGCGGATGATATAGTGCTGATTGCGGATGATCTAAGTGGAGCACGAGGTATGCTGCTACAACTCCTGAACGAAATAGAACCGGTCGGTCTGAACATAAACTATGCCAAAACTAAGGCAATGACATACCTAGTACCAACAGGAAATATATGCATAAAGGAAGCGCAAGTAGAATATATAGAAAAATATACCTATCTGGGACACGAATTAAAGATCAGCCGGGACAACCAAACTTGTGAACTTTTAAGGCGCATAAACCTCGGATGGACAGCATACGGCAAATTGAGACACATATTTAAGGACAAAATTCCTATGAGTCTAAAAAGGAAGACTTTTAACATGTGTATTCTACCGGTTCTCACATATGGGGCGGAAACCCTAACGCTCACAAAGACCTCAGCAAGAAAATTGAGTGTCACACAAAGCAAGATGGAAAGATCTATGCTGGGGATATCACCCAGAGACAGAGTAAGAAATGAGGGTATTCGTAGAAAAACAAAGGTAGAAGATGTTATATTATGTAGTTATATCTAGTGACTATAAATGACAGTTGTCAATCAATAGAGAAATAATAAAGTCTCTCTTATCTTCTCTTGAGGTCATCTGTCCAACGAGTTGGAAGGCCGTGGGAAGCTGTATCTAACATACCAAAAAATTGCAAATTTTTCTCGACATTAGATGCAAAATCTGGATATTGGCCTTTAGATGAAGATTTAGAAAAATACATTTTTAACACCATGGGGTCGATTCCAATTCTTAAGGGCTCCGATGGATTTAATAAGTTCTGGTGACGAATACTGCAGACGTAAGGATGAAGCATTAGCTGGCCTCCAAAATATTGAGAAGGTAGTAGACGATTTAATAATTTTTGAAAAAAATTTCAGATCATATGTATTGAAAGTTATTGAGGTATTAGAACGATGTAGAAAGATGGGAATAACTTTAAATGTAGAGAAATTTATGTTTGCCAAACAAGAGGTTCCATATGTGGGTTTCATTTTGAATGAGAACGGAATAAAAGCGGACCCAAAGAAAATTTCATCAATGAAAAACTTTCCAAAACCCGAAAACATTTCAGATCTCAGATCGTTTCTTGGATTAGTGAATCAGTTAAGCCCATTCACACCTGCACTAAGTACCTTGACAAGTCCATTGAGGAATTTGTTAAAAATACTTTCATATGGAATAATGATCACACCTCAGCATTCAGAAAAATTTGCGATACATTGACTTTACCGCCAGTACTTGCACAATATGATCCAGAATTGCCCACTGCACTTAATACAGACGCATCTCGTTTGAATGGTATATTCTCATGCAAAAACATGAAAATGATATAGTCTGTCCAGCCAAAGTTGGCGTGTGCGTCACAGTCATGCGCAAATAATGGCCCAATGCTGCCTACCCAAATAAATAAAATTTGAAATGGTCAAAATTAATATCTGTCGTAAGTAATTTTCTGAAAAAGTAGTTATATGTTGACAAAGACCGTATCGTCATTTCGACAAATATTCTGTTCTTAACATATCAAATCTTATGTATCTCTCAAAAAAAATTAACATTCCGAGTAATGAAAATACGTTGAATTTTTATTAAGTTGTCATTTAATTGAAAAATTTGCAATGTTGTCGGACCCTCTCGACCAACGCGCCGGTAATCGCCATTTCACGTTTGACAGTTCGCCGAGTAAACAAGAAGATTTTGTAATTAAATGTTTGATTTATCGATCGATGAATATGGATTCCAGTTTGAACAAGCAATCAAAATGCTTGCTCAAATCTTTGATTGAGTATTTTGAACAAGAACGGGACAATAAGGGACCACTTTTACCGCTTCATGCTGTAAGAGAGGTGAGTTATTTAGAAATAGAATTTTGTTTTTACTGATTAATTTAATTTTTCAGAGAGTGGCTAATGCTTTAGGACTCTCCATCAGAACTGTTTCCCGTATTTCCTCTACCGCAGAAGTGGAGAGTCCAAAAAGAACACGTAGTAGGTCGAAGTCTCTGACTATTGAACTGAATCCAGTACAAAAGACTGAAATACGAAATGAAATATATGATATGTGCAAAAACAGTAGGTGATCTAGTGAGTATTTGAGTTCATAGGCTTGTGAATAGTTTGATTTTTTAGGAGAGCATATAACCTTGAATACGTTACTAGAAAAATTGAAATCAAAGAGTAAGTATGAAGGCTCTAGATCATCACTGGCCATAGTACTGAAAGATATAGGTTTTAAATATAAAAAAGATGACCCAAGACGTGGTATAATGGAACGAGATCATATTGTCCATGCCCGAATTAAACTTCTACTTGAATATACAAGGAATATGGAGAACAAACTTTATGAATGTGTTTTTATTGATGAGACATGGGATTTCCAAGATGGAATAAATACACGTTCCTGGCAGGATTCTAATGTCAAAAGTGTTAGAAAGACAAAAGTGGACGGGAAAAGGTGAGCTACAATTATTGTGAATAATGCCAGATCGAATGTTCAATTTTGGGTTTCCGTACTTTTTATAAATAGTTTGATTATTGCCAATACTTAGGTTTTTATATGTTGATTGTTTCTACTTCTTATGGCATTCAGCTAAAATGAGTTGAGAAGGAAAGTTTTGGTAAGGTGTTTACCATAATTGATATTCAAATTGACTTTTGTTCTAAACTGAAATCCCACATTATTATTTTGCAGATATATAATATTACATGCAGGCACTTCTAGAGGTTGGATACCAGAGGCTCTCCTCATGTTTTCTGGAAAATCTGATAATCCAGATTATCATGGTGAGATGAATGAAGATAAGCTCCTAAAATGGTTTGAATTCCAACTGCTTCAAAAACTTGAGAATCCTTCATTAATAATAATGGATAATGCTAGTTATCATAGCACAATTAGCAAACAAATTCCCAAAAATCACTGGAAAAAGGATTAAAACATGGCTCACAATATTATGAAGAACACTTTTTGAAACCTCAATTGCTACAGTTGGTTAAAATGTGAGTATATTAAACTTTCGTGCCATTACATAATTGAAATTGATCAAAGTAGTTACTAACTACAGGGATTCTGATCCACAATGGCGGACATCGAGGGGGGGGGGGACCATTCCGTCTACGTCAAATCGATATTCAAGATGGATGCTATGACGTCATGGGGCCGGGGGGCCCTCTGTCATCGAATATAGAGGCTTCTCCTCGATCCTGGCTTGGGGGCCCTAGACTGAGGGGTCCTAACTATCTCTCTCTCATGGGGGTCCTCTCACTCCTTCTCATCGATCCTTCCCGGGGGCCATAGCTGAAATATTAATAAATGAAAAAAGCCGTGTCGGGATTCGAACCGCAGAATTACTCCGCCAGAGTCTAGTACTCAGACCGTTCATCCGTCACCTCACTGTGATGATTAGTAGGAAGCGAGTGATATAAAGAGATTGTTCATACGTACCCACAGAGGACTCCGTATCGTAAGTGTTTTTCAAATTGAAGAAATTCTAATGGAGGATCGAACCTTCTTTATATATATATATATATATATATATATATATATATATATATATATATATATATATATATATATATATATATATATATATATATATATATATATATATAGTTTTTCATATTTTTTTTTTTCTATATTATACTAGTATTGATATATATATATATATATATATATATATATATATATATATATATATATATATAGATATATATATATATATATATATATATGGGGCCCAGAGAACTGAAATTTTTCATGAGACCCTCAGGGATTCTTCATGGGGGTACTGGGACCCCCAGGAGTCTTCATGTGTGTTCAGTAGATTGAAATTATATGATATATAGGTCCGCCGAGGAAATTAAATTTTTTGGTAAATAGGAGGCCGCTTCGTTGATTTAGATATCAAATTACATACATAGTTATTTAAAAAATAGATATTTTCAAATAGTCTGTATCATTTGTAAATATTGAATAAATCAAACATGAGAAACTATGTCTTTATATATATATATATATATATATATATATATATATATATATATATATATATATATATACATATATATATATATATTTATATAATAAAATGATATTATATATCCCAGCATTGAAATTTGTAGTTTTTCTGATAAGTATCAATTGAAAAATCTTTGATATTTCACCCTGTAATTTTTTGTGACATATATATATATATATATATATATATATATATATATATATATATATATATATATATATATATATATATATATATATAATATATATATATATATATATATATATATATATATATATATATATATATATATATATATATATATAAATATATATATATATATATATATATATATAGGTTCAGAATTAAATTATTCATAAAAGAATACGTTATAACCATTATATAATACAATTTTTGAAATTTTATTCGGTGGAATTCTCCGTAAGTAAATGAATTAATTAGATACAAGGTCAACATACATAGTTATTTAAAAAATAGTTATTTTCTTAAAAATTCATCTCCATTTTGATATATTAAATATAATCAATATATAAATAATATAGGAGACCGTCTTCGTAGAATTGAAGCCGGTGTCAGCAAATCCTCCGTTCCGTAAGTAAATGAATTAATTAGATACGAGGTCGTTATTCCGTTCTACTGAAGAATTTCAGCATCAGCGTTTTATGTTATATTTCTAGGGGGGTCCATACATAGTCAATCTCGATCCCGATCAGGATTTCATCATTTTGAAACCAGATCCGTCAATCTAACTCATACATTATCAATCTGAATCACCGATCTCGATCGAGATTGACTGTGTACGATCTCTTTTAAGAACAACAAAGGAATTTCTACATGCTTATTCAACATTTTCTAACCGTTAGCCGTGTGCAAAATCCCTCCTCCACTAAAAACTTCCTTCTGATATTTGTTGAAATTTTTCTTATTAATATCATTCCAACTTCAACTTCATTCGAAGGAGCATCATTAAACTTTCGATCTAACCGTTTGGGTGTGTCTTCCTGTCTTAGTGAAAATCAAGTAAGTGTTTTTGAGTTATACCTCAGAAAGTTATTTGATATCTTTTATATTTGTTTTAGAGACTGATTTATTAGGAAAATTGAACAAAGTTTCTTTTCTATAGAGGAAACCAAAGAAGAAGCTATCCGATCTGATTAACGAGGAGCCCTACAGAATATACGAGGCAAAAATAATTACTTCTGCGTTCGGAGAGTCAGTACTTCTAGACTTGGGTGACTACAATATCTTTTTACCGAAGAGAGTGACTGAAGAATACAGGTCTCATATAGAGGAGATTGCGAATATTCTATCGTATCCAAGGGAACATTGGAAACCAGAAAAACCAATCCTGCTCAAATATTTTAACTTATTAAAAACTAGGTAAATATTATTCAATTTTCTATAATATTTTTTCTCTGTCTGTGTGAATTATACAAAAATGAATTTCACTGGTAAATCAACCAAAATAGACCAAACTCTCAAATTAATTCAAGAAAATTATTCTCTTTCAAATTCTAAAACATGCCAAAAAATGATTTTTTCACATATTCGTACTAGAGCTCTGAAGCGAATTAATTTTACTATAGGTGAAAAACGTAAAATATACTCCAAAATCGTTCAGCTCAAACGTATGAGCTGTTTCATTAAATATTTCCCTCAACAACAACAACAACACAGTGGCGGAGGTTTACCGAAAAAACGTAATGATAGAATTCGGTGGAGGAATATTAATGCTATTTATAAAAATAGAGTTAGGACTGGATTTATTATTAATTTACGTCATTTAGATGTCCAACCATTCTTAGATGATTCTCTAGTTCTTTTCAAGAATAAAATCAGTAAAATTCTCAAGGATTTTAGTACTTTAAAAGTGAACACAACTTTCTGGGGTGATTTCGTTAAAGTTTCGAATGACTGTGAAATTATAGAACGAAAATATTTCGGTACGCCGAATGCTATTATCGATATATCGACAGATTTATCAATTTTGTTCACAGAAAATGTCTTAAACAAAATTTTACATTATTTAGAAAAGAAGAGCTTTAAAGGTAGTGGTTGGGCTCTCTCGAAAGTTGTCTTATTGGAAGTAGCTATTAATAAATTTGAAATGGGTACAGGTGGTTCATCTTACATTAATTTACCCCAGGAAATAATTAACAAAAAAGCTTGCGTTAACGTTGTGAACAACGATAATGCATGCTTTTTCTGGAGCGTAGTCAGTTGTCTTTATTCAGCGGCTAGACATTCAGAACGAAAGTCATCATATCCTTTTTACTCAGAAGTTTTGAGAACCACAGGTTTAGAATTACGTATGAAACTTACACAAATCACGAAATTTGAAAAAATGAATGATATTTCGGTTAATGTTTATGCTTTGGAATTAACCGAGAGTGAAAATAAATCTTTTTATTCAGTGATACCCATCAGGTTGAGTCAACAACAACAGCGACTTCCTAATCGTCACGTTAATTTACTATTAGTTCAAAATATATACTATCCTAAATTAAATGAATATGATCCGGTCATAGAAGATCCTGAAGATAGCGACGATGACAACGAAATCAGATATCATTATTGCTGGATAAAAAATCTTTCTAGGCTCGTTTCAGGTCAAATCTCCAAGTATAAAGTTAAAAAATACATTTGTGATAGATGTTTGAATTATTTTAGCGCTCAAAGTAAATTGAATGAACATGAAGCGTTATGTCGTGATTTGAACCATTCTAATGTTACTTTTCCGAAATATGACTATGTAGAATTCAGAAATCACTCTTTTAAGCAAAAATGTAATGAAAAAATTAGTGCCAAGACAACTAAATATCAAGAACACAAGCCTTACAGTGTAGGATATTACCTAAAATGCTCCTATGACGATAATCTCTCACGTTACGCTAGTTTTCGCGGAGAAAATTATCTAGATTGGTTCTCCGATGAAATCGATAAAATTGGTAAATTTATTTATTCAAAAATTAAGCACATTGAACCTATGACGGAGGTACCTGATAAAGTCACCACTCATTGTCATATTTGTGAAAAGCCCTTCACAAATAAGGAGATAATTGTTAGAGATCACGATCATTTTTCCGGGGAATTTAGGGGGTGGGCTCATCAGAACTGTAATTTAAATTTTAAAAAACTTTTTATTGTCCCAATATGCGCACACAACCTCTCGAACTATGATGGTCACTACATCGTGAAGTCACTTCTTCAACGAGGACCAATCAACCCCCTAGCCCTCAATAAAGAACGATACATTTCATTCACCTATCATCACAAGGAAACTAAACTTAGCATCAGATTTATAGACTCATTCAGATTTATAGGAGCCAGCTTGGACGAACTAGTTTCAACCCTTATTCTAGGTAATTTCAATAATCTGAAAAAAGAGTACCCCGATCTAGTCGATGAGGAATTTGAGCTTCTAACCCAAAAAGGTGTCTTTCCCTACGACTATATAACCGATTTCGATAAACTTAACGATCCAACACTTCCATCGAAAAATTCTACAATAAACTCACCGATTCTCATATTAGCTAGAAAAGTTACCGTCATGCTCAAAACGTGTGGAAAACCTTTAATATTCAAATACTAGGCGAGTACAGTGACCTCTATATGAAAACCGATATAATGTTGCTCACAGATGTAATGGAAAATGTTCGGGAAACGGCTACAAAAACCTATAATCTCGATCCAATTTGGTTCAATACTTTACCTTCATACACATGGTCCTGTATGCTTAAATATACGAAATGTCGCTTGGAACTTTTAAAAGACATAGATATGATTATGTTTATCGAGAGAGGTATACGTGGGGGCATTTCGTGTTGCATGAATAGATTTTCAGAAGCTAATAATCCTCGTATGAATGAGTTTGATCCAAGTAAACCTACAAAATATATCTTTTATATCGATATGAATAATTTATATGGGTATACCATGGAACAATTTTTACCATATGGAGGGTTCGAATGGTGTGAAAATACCGATATAGATGTAACTAAAATACCTGACGATTCTCCCGAAGGTTATATACTAGAGGTAGACATCGATTATTCCCCGAAATTACACGATCATCATAAAGATCTACCATTTTGCTGTGAACACCTCACCCCTCCAGAAGGAGGAGTACATAAAAAGCTATTGTGTACCCTGTTCAATAAGAGAAATTACGTGATTCACTATAGGAATCTCAAGCAGGCATTAAAAGCAGGTTTGGTTCTTGTAAAGGTTCACAAGGTGCTGAAATTCAAGCAGAGTCCATGGCTGAAACCCTATATAGATCTGAATACGGATCTAAGAACAAAAGCTACCACTACGTTTCAGAAAAATCAATTTAAACTTGCTAATAATGCCGTTTTTTGTAAAACGATGGAGAACATTCGATAACACAGGGTGATTCGGTTAGTAAATAAATATGAGGGTCGTTACGGAGCTAGAAATCTCATTTCCTTCCCCCGATTTCATAATCGACTTGTTTTTGGAGAGGATATGATGGCAATCGAAATGAAAAAGTCCGAATTACTCTTCAATAAACCTCTGTATATCGGCATGACTATTTTAGATATTTCGAAAACTTTTATGTACGATTTTCATTATGATTTTATGTTGTCGAAAGCACCCCCAGGGGGTTGTAAAATCCAATATGTAGACACTGATGCTTTTATATATGATCTAAACTGTGATCCGTACAAAATTATTAAAGAAAACTGTCATACTCATTTCGATACTTCAGACTATGCTCCAGACAACCCCTATCAAATTCCTTTGCTAAACAAAAAAGTCCCTGGTCTAATGAAAGATGAAGTGAACGGTAAAATAATTACTCATTTTGTAGGCCTTCGATCCAAAATGTACAGTTTCAAAGTTCAGGGGGGTAAAATAACGAAGAAATCTAAGGGTGTTCGATCGTATGTTGTTAGAAATAAGATAACTTTCGAAGATTATGTACGTTGTTTGCGAGAGAAGGACGAAAAAGTCATTAATCAAAATTCAATCAGATCCTACGCCCATACACTGTATTCCATAGAACAAAGTAAAATAGGGTCGTCCTCACGACGATAAACTTTATTTAATTCTATCGTCGTTCGATACTTTACCATGGGGTCACTATTCACTTTAATTATTTTTTTGTTCTAGAGAGAGAGACTATGGATCATCAAGACCAAAGCATACCTCTAATTTCTCTTCAAGAATTTTCCATTCGAAAAATTATCGAAAATATCCAGTCTTTTTGTGACATACTTAAATTAGGTCTTCCAAAACTCCTAACTTTAGAGTTATTAGAAAAATTCAGTTCAATTAAATGGAAATTCATTGTGGAAGAGAATGAGAAAGATAAAAGTAGATTTTTTAGAAAACGTGGTAGGGATGATATCTATGTCCAAGAGTGGTATTATGTTTTCAAAAACTATTACAGAATTGAGGATTTTAATTTAACTATATGCGGAAACTGTTACAAAAAATTATTAATTTGGTTCAAACACTATAACTTTAGTACAAAATTTAAAATAATGAAGGGTCAATATGATTTATTTATGCCGCCTGGAGATATATCCTTCTTATATCGAATAAAAAATTTTTGTTGTCAGGCGGAATACAATCATAAAGTTTTTAGGATATACAAAAATGAAGAGGGTAAAAAACTGAAACTTTCCATAGACAGATTAATTGTTTCCTATGACGAAAACAGTGATATTGATTAACATACAGGCTAGAGAGAGAGAGAGATATGTGGAAAATTTAATAATATTTTTTTGTATGTCTTGATGAGTAAAATTATATTGTTTTATCTAACTGTATTAATGCTTTGTTTATATCTATCAAATATATACTATGGTTGAATAAAGTGATTGTAAATTATTTCGTTCTTTATTTCTTGATTCAATAAAATAGGAAAGGTACCTAATTTATGCAACCAACAATACACCTTCATGAATTTAGATCAGTAAACAGATTCATAATGTGTGTGTGTGTGTATATATATATATATATATATATATATATATATATATATATATATATATATATATATATATATATATATATATATATATATAGGTAGGAGAACCTCTGTTATTTTTCTGTCTAACAAGTGTCTCTCTCTAAAATTTCATATAAGAAACGCTTTGATATTTCACCCTGTAGTGACAAGAGAGTAACTGTTTTATTTTTTCCTTAAATTTCGTATGAGTCAAACGATATCCTTACTCTTGGAACATGACTCACGTTCGTAGATTTCAATCATGAAAAAATTTATATATATATATATATATATATATATATATATATATATATATATATATATATATATATATATATATTAAAAAGTTTAATCATTGGTGTAGTTGTGACGACATAACTCACAATCGTAACCTCTATAAACTGAAGACTTCCTCCTTCACTCTGTATGTCAGTTATCTTCCAAGATGACTGATTATCGTAATTAGAAACCTGACCGATAGGGGCAAGCTCCATGAACTGAATTATAAGTAATTATTGACTGGATTATCGTAATTAGAAACCTGACCGATAGGGGAGCGTTTCAAGATGACGGAACACGGTATTATTGTAATTCGGAACCCTACCAACAGAGACAACAATAGATGTTTGAATTATTTTAGCGCTCAAAGTAAATTGAATGAACATGAAGCGTTATGTCGTGATTTGAACCATTCTAATGTTACTTTTCCGAAATATGACTATGTAGAATTCAGAAATCACTCTTTTAAGCAAAAATGTAATGAAAAAATTAGTGCCAAGACAACTAAATATCAAGAACACAAGCCTTACAGTGTAGGATATTACCTAAAATGCTCCTATGACGATAATCTCTCACGTTACGCTAGTTTTCGCGGAGAAAATTATCTAGATTGGTTCTCCGATGAAATCGATAAAATTGGTAAATTTATTTATTCAAAAATTAAGCACATTGAACCTATGACGGAGGTACCTGATAAAGTCACCACTCATTGTCATATTTGTGAAAAGCCCTTCACAAATAAGGAGATAATTGTTAGAGATCACGATCATTTTTCCGGGGAATTTAGGGGGTGGGCTCATCAGAACTGTAATTTAAATTTTAAAAAACTTTTTATTGTCCCAATATGCGCACACAACCTCTCGAACTATGATGGTCACTACATCGTGAAGTCACTTCTTCAACGAGGACCAATCAACCCCCTAGCCCTCAATAAAGAACGATACATTTCATTCACCTATCATCACAAGGAAACTAAACTTAGCATCAGATTTATAGACTCATTCAGATTTATAGGAGCCAGCTTGGACGAACTAGTTTCAACCCTTATTCTAGGTAATTTCAATAATCTGAAAAAAGAGTACCCCGATCTAGTCGATGAGGAATTTGAGCTTCTAACCCAAAAAGGTGTCTTTCCCTACGACTATATAACCGATTTCGATAAACTTAACGATCCAACACTTCCATCGAAAAATTCTACAATAAACTCACCGATTCTCATATTAGCTAGAAAAGTTACCGTCATGCTCAAAACGTGTGGAAAACCTTTAATATTCAAATACTAGGCGAGTACAGTGACCTCTATATGAAAACCGATATAATGTTGCTCACAGATGTAATGGAAAATGTTCGGGAAACGGCTACAAAAACCTATAATCTCGATCCAATTTGGTTCAATACTTTACCTTCATACACATGGTCCTGTATGCTTAAATATACGAAATGTCGCTTGGAACTTTTAAAAGACATAGATATGATTATGTTTATCGAGAGAGGTATACGTGGGGGCATTTCGTGTTGCATGAATAGATTTTCAGAAGCTAATAATCCTCGTATGAATGAGTTTGATCCAAGTAAACCTACAAAATATATCTTTTATATCGATATGAATAATTTATATGGGTATACCATGGGACAATTTTTACCATATGGAGGGTTCGAATGGTGTGAAAATACCGATATAGATGTAACTAAAATACCTGACGATTCTCCCGAAGGTTATATACTAGAGGTAGACATCGATTATTCCCCGAAATTACACGATCATCATAAAGATCTACCATTTTGCTGTGAACACCTCACCCCTCCAGAAGGAGGAGTACATAAAAAGCTATTGTGTACCCTGTTCAATAAGAGAAATTACGTGATTCACTATAGGAATCTCAAGCAGGCATTAAAAGCAGGTTTGGTTCTTGTAAAGGTTCACAAGGTGCTGAAATTCAAGCAGAGTCCATGGCTGAAACCCTATATAGATCTGAATACGGATCTAAGAACAAAAGCTACCACTACGTTTCAGAAAAATCAATTCAAACTTGCTAATAATGCCGTTTTTGGTAAAACGATGGAGAACATTCGATAACACAGGGTGATTCGGTTAGTAAATAAATATGAGGGTCGTTACGGAGCTAGAAATCTCATTTCCTCCCCTGATTTCATAATCGACTTGTTTTTGGAGAGGATATGATGGCAATCGAAATGAAAAAGTCCGAATTACTCTTCAATAAACCTCTGTATATCGGCATGACTATTTTAGATATTTCGAAAACTTTTATGTACGATTTTCATTATGATTTTATGTTGTCGAAAGCACCCCCAGGGGGTTGTAAAATCCAATATGTAGACACTGATGCTTTTATATATGATCTAAACTGTGATCCGTACAAAATTATTAAAGAAAACTGTCATACTCATTTCGATACTTCAGACTATGCTCCAGACAACCCCTATCAAATTCCTTTGCTAAACAAAAAAGTCCCTGGTCTAATGAAAGATGAAGTGAACGGTAAAATAATTACTCATTTTGCAGGCCTTCGATCCAAAATGTACAGTTTCAAAGTTCAGGGGGGTAAAATAACGAAGAAATCTAAGGGTGTTCGATCGTATGTTGTTAGAAATAAGATAACTTTCGAGGATTATGTACGTTGTTTGCGAGAGAAGGACGAAAAAGTCATTAATCAAAATTCAATCAGATCCTACGCCCATACACTGTATTCCATAGAACAAAGTAAAATAGGGTCAAGTCCTCACGACGATAAACTTTATTTAATTCTATCGTCGTTCGATACTTTACCATGGGGTCACTATTCACTTTAATTATTTTTTTGTTCTATTGTATTATTGTAATTCGGAACCCTACCAACAGAGAGCGTTCTGACAGATTCACAACGGCTACCCAACGACTTCGATGAGAACGAGGGTTGGAACCCTCGTTCTCAACGAAGTCGAGGGTTGGAACCCTCGTTCTCAACGAAGTCGTTAACGGCTTCGATGAAAGTCGTTCGACTTCGTTGAGAACGAGGGTTCCAACCCTCGTTCTCATCGGAAATCGTTAACGACATTCAACGACTTTCATCGAAGTCGTTAACGGCTTCGATGAAAGTCGTTCGACTTCGTTGAGAACGAGGGTTCCAACCCTCGTTCTCATCGGAAGTCGTTAACGACATTCAACGACTTTCATCGCAGTCGTTAACGGCTTCGATGAAAGTCGTTCGACTCCGTTGAGAACGAGGGTTTCAACCCTCGTTCTCATCGGAAGTCGTTAACGACATTCAACGACTTTCATCGAAGTCGTTAACGGCTTCGATGAAAGTCGTTCGACTTCGTTGAGAACGAGGGTTCCAACCCTCGTTCTCATCGAAGTCGTTGGGTAGCCGTTGTGGATGACTTGTTCAAAAAACATCTTGGAACGACCTCTGTTGATCAGGTTCCGAATTACAATACCGTGTTTCGCCATCTTGAATATATATATATATATATATATATATATATATATATATATATATATATATATATATATATATATATATATATATATATATATATATATATATATATATGAGGTAGGAGAACCTCTGTTATTTTTTCTGTGTAACAAATACAAGTGTCTCTTTATTTTTTCTAAAATTTCATATAAGTCAAACGCTTTGATATTTCACCCTGTAGTGACAAGGGAGTAACTGTTTTATTTTTTCCTTAATTTTCGAATGAGTTCAACGATATTCTCACTCTTGGAACATGACTCACGTTCACAGATTTCAATCATGAAAAAATTTCTTATATATATATATATATATATATATATATATATATATATATATATATATATTTGTGAGAGAAAAAAAATCATGAAAAATAAATGAGTGGTTTCAACAATTTTGACAAGTCTCGACTTGTATAATAATTTGAATATAGATTAGTCATAATCTGTTATTTCTTTAGTTGAAAAACATAAGAGAGGAGATAAGGTTTTTGGTTAGAGGGTTGAGGGGGGAGAGAGTGGATAAGGAACAGGATCTTCACTCTACGAATAAACTACAAGTTCACAGTTGAGTATTGAAGTTTGAAGTATCATAATGTCTCAAGACAGTGGTTTTATCGATGACTATGATCAGGACGTTGATGGAATTTTCGATGCTGAACTGAATCGTATAGTGAAGATGTACGATGAGGATATTAAGAATGAGACGAATTTTCTGTTAAATGGACACTTCCAAATCGAAATAAATTGTGGTCTTGGACCCAGTATTCTACATATTGACTGTGGTATAAGTTCAGTCCGAAACTTTATACCTTCAATCAAGTTCACCTGTAACGAAGCTGTAATTTCCTTCGATAACTGGGAATGGGATACCTTCATTTCAAAACTTCAAAATGAGGATGCCAATAATAATTCTGGTGTTGAAATAGTGCGATCATGGGATAATTCAACGTTGAGCATATCCAAGTGGGGTAATTTTCTATTCTTCAGTAACGATGACGTAGAGAAAATCATTCAATTGAACAGTATAATCTCTAGTAGAATCGAGATGTTAAAAAAAAAAAAGTTTCCATACTACTATAGGAATTTTCTGGAAGTCATCAGGGAAGCATCTAGGAACGGAAGTGAGAAATCATCTGAAGAACTCATAACTGAATTCTGTAAAATTAGAATGTTTGTTGTATAACAAGAATAAAATATTGAATTATATAGACAAGGAAAATTTTGTATAATAAAAAAATGTATATGAAATTGATGTTTATTTCACTCTCACTCTCTTTTAAAAAATTTATCATTTTGAACACCTCTCATGAATTAAGTATATAATATATATATACATATATATATATATATATATATATATATATATATATATATATATATATATATATATATATATATATATATATACGTGTGAGTAATTGACCTTGTTCTAATTTATGTACTATTCTAATGAACAATAGGATATTTTATTATGAGATATTCAGCAAAATAATTAATTTTTGATCTATATGGATGAAGATAACATTAAATCTCGATCTTATATAAGAATCATTGAGAGGGAAAACGAAACATTATTAATTGAAAACCATGAGTAAGTTTGAAAAAATTTATTAATCGTACTTGTAAGTAACAGTGTTCTTGTTTTAGATTCCATTGAACAAGAAATCTATATAAATAATATTTACCTAGTTTTTAATAAGTTTAAATATTGTAGCTGGATGGGTTTTTCCGGTTTCCAATGTTCCCTTGGATACGATGGAATATTCTCCTGTTGTAATCTCCCCTATATAAGGTCTGTATTCTTCAGTCACTCTCTTCGGTAAAAAGACATTATATTCACCCAAGTCTAGTACTGAATCTCCGAACTGAGACGTAATTATTTTTGCCTCGTATATTCTGTAGGGCTCCTCGATAATCAGATCGGATAGCTTCTTCTTTGGTTTCCTCTCTAGGAAAGAAACTTTGTTCAATTTTCCTAATAAATCCATCTCTAAAACAAATTTAAAAAATATTAAATAACGTTCTGAAGTATAACTCAAAAATAAAAACTTACTTGATTTTCACTAAGACAGAAAGACACACCCAAACGGTTAGATCGAAAGTTCAATGATGCTGCTTCGAATGAAGTTGAAGTTGGAATGAAATTAATAAGAAAAATTTCAACATATAGAATTATTAGAAGGAAGTTTTTAGTGGAGGAGGGATTTTGCACACGGCCCAAAAATGTTGAATAAGCATGTAGAAATTCCTTTGTTGATTTTTAAGGGAGATCGTACACAGTCAATCTCGATCGAGATCGGTGATCCAGATTGATAATGTATGAGTTAGATTGGCGGATCTGGTATCAAAATGATGAAATCCTGATCGGGATCGAGATTGACTATGTATGGACCCCCTTAGAAATATAACATAAAACGCTGACGATGAGATTCTTCAGTCGAATGAATAATGACCTTGTATCTAATTAATTCATTTACTTACGGAACGGAGAATTTGCTGACACCGGCTTCAATTCTACGAAGACGGTCTCCTATATTATTTATATATTGATTATATTTAATATATCAAAATGGAGATGAATTTTTAAGAAAATAACTATTTTTTAAATAACTATGTATGTTGACCTTGTATCTAATTAATTCATTTACTTACGGAGATTTCCACCAAATAAAATTTCAAAAATTGTGTTATATAATGGTTATAACGTATTCTTTTATGAATAAGTCAATTCTGAACCTATATATATATATATATATATATATATATATATATATATATATATATATATATATATATATATATATATATATATATATATATATATATATATATATATATATATATATATATATATATATATATATATATATATATATATATATATATATATATATATATATATATATATATATATATATATATATATATATATATATAAAGACATAGTTTCTCATGTTTGATTTATTCAATATTTACAAATGATACAGACTATTTGAAAATAACTATTTTTTAAATAACTATGTATGTAATTTGATATCTAAATCAACGAAGACGGCCTCCTATATACCAAAAAATTTTATTTCCTCGGCGGACCTATATATCATATAATTTCAATCTACTGAACACACATGAAGACTCCTGGGGGTCCCAGTACCCCCATGAAGAATCCCTGAGGGTCTTATGAAAATTTTCAGTTCTCTGGGCCCTATATATATATATATATATATATATATATATATATGGTTATATCGTATGTTTTCTCGGATGGTGGAATGAATCTGAGAAAGATTCCGGGGTTCAATCCGATTTTTCGAAAGTTCAGTTGCCGTCGAGTCACCAGACGTACAGCAGCACTTGAAAATGCCAAATGAGATTTTGGCGAAACGTCGTGAAACAAACGGTGCTTCTCAGCGCCAACAAAACTTTCGAAAAAATCGGATTGAACCCCGGAATCTTTCTCAGATTCATATATATATATATATATAAATATATATATATATATATATATATAATATATCAATACTAGTATAATATTGAATGAACCAAATATGAAACTAAATATATATATATATATATATATATATATATATATATATATATATATATATATATATATATATATATATATATCTATATATATATATATGTTCAGAAAGATTTCCGCGGTCGGAAGTATTTGAAAAAACTTGGTTCACGGAATGAACCGCGTAAAAGATTTGAAAAATCTCGACGTTTCGGCTCCTTTTGCGAAGCTCTTTATAAGAAAATAATTCAGACTCGTGGCCTCAATCTGCCTACTCCACGAATCGAATTTAGGAGGAATCGGAAACAATACGATTGCGTGGTCTCAACCTGCCTACTCCACTAACCGTATTGCTTCCTGTCAACTCTGAAGTCTCAATCTGCCTAATCTAGTTGACTCTGAAGAGTAGGCAGATTGAGTCTTCAGAGTCGACAGGAAGCAGTACGGTTAGTGGAGTAGGCAGGTTGAGTCCACGCAATCTTATTGTTTCCGATTCCTCCTAAATTCGATTCGTGGAGTAGGCAGATTGAGGCCACGAGTCTGAATTATTTCCCTTCTAATTCTCCTGAAGATGGCTTCGCAAAAGGAGCCGAAACGTCGAGATTTTTCAAATCTTTTACGCGGTTCATTCCGTGAACCAAGTTTTTCATATATATATATATATATATATATATATATATATATATATATATATATATATATATATATATATGTAAAGAAGGTTCGATCCTATATTAGAATTTCTTCAATTTGAAAAACACTTACGATACGGAGTCCTCTGTCGGAACGTATGAACAATCTCTTTATATCACTCGCTTCCTACTAATCATCACAGTGAGGTGACGGATGAACGGTCTGAGTACTAGACTCTGGCGGAGTAATTCTGCGGTTCGAATCCCGACACGGCTTTTTTCATTTATTAATATTTCAGCTAGGGCCCCCGGGAAGGATCGATGAGAAAGAGTGAGAGGACCCCCATGAGAGAGAGATAGTCAGGACCCCTCAGTCTAGGGCCCCCAAGCCAGGATCGAGGAGAAGGAGCCTCTATATTAGATGACAGAGGGCCCCCCGGTCCCATGACGTCATAGCATCCATCTTGAATATCGATTTGACGTAGACGGAATGGTCCCCCCACCTCGATGGCCGCCATTGTGGATCAGAATCCCAGTAGTAGTAACTACTGATCAAAACCTTCAAAGCTCAGCGTTTCCTTTGCAGAAACCAACCAAAAAATATTTATTTAGCTGACCAACTAGCTGTGCAATATGGCCATAAAGTTTTGAGACTTCCACCGTACCATTGCATTTTCAATGCAATTGAGAATATATGGGGCATATGTAAACAATATTACAATGCACACATTGGCCGAGATGGTGGTGGTCGAGAAATGCTGTTCAAATGTGGAGAGAGGCGGTGCAGCATGTGTCGGTAGAAATGTGGAGAAATACTGTACAGCATACAGAAAAAATTATTTCAGAGTGGTGGAATAGAGAGAAGCACTTGGACTCTTCCAATATTGCTTCAGCTAGCTTCAGGTTATTCAATATTCAATAAACGTTGTTCAACAGCATATATTGGTATTATTTCTGTTTACTTCCTTGTCCCGCTTTCAGCACTCGCAACAGGTATGGTATAGTAGTACTTTCATCGTAAAATATAATAGATAGAGTGACACTTCTGGTAGGGAATACTGGTTAATTTGAATTTACCGCTAAAAATCCCCGTCATGCCATTATTGAAAATTAGGTTAGCTATTTAGACTTGAGATTATTTATTATGTCTGGCAACAGTGTTCACGATCTACGTCATATACAATTGATGACGTACACGCCAACGGTCGCTGGACAGACTATACATGGAAATTTGTACAATGTGGTTCAAGATACATTTCAGAGACTGAATCTAGATATGCAATGATAGAAATTGAATTATTAGCTATAGTTTGGTCCATTAATAAATGTAAGATTTATTTGAAAGGTTTGGAAATTTTCAAAATTATAACTGATCATAAACCTTTAATAACAATTTTGAATGATTCAACAATAGATTCTATAGAGAATCCAAAACTTCAAAGATTGAAAGAAAAACTAATTGGATATAGTTTTTCAGCTGAATGGGTGAAAGGAAAATGTCATTTCATAGCTGATGCTCTTTCACGCCATCCAATCTCAAAACCAAATAATGAAGATTTATTGGCAGAAGATACATCAGAGCATATGAGATCATTTGTTGTACAGCAAATATCTATTGCCGATGATACAGATCCCATGACAAGATCATCGCATTTACAAGATCCTATCCTCGAAACTATCAAAGATATCGCACGCAGGGATGAAGATTATCAAACTTTGAAACATTTGATCAGGATTGGATTTCCAAGAACTAAAAGTGAACTTGAAAATAGTTTCAAACCATATTGGAATATACGAGATGAGTTATCATTTGAAGATGATCTGATCATTAAAGGATCTCAAATTATAATTCCGAAAATGGCTCGTAAAATGGTATTGAAACGACTTCACGATTCACATCAAGGAATAGAACGCACCAGACGAAGAGCAAGACAAACAGTTTATTGGCCTGGTATAAATAATGAAATATCTAATATGATTGAGAATTGCGAAAATTGTCAAGTTCTCCGACCTTCTGAAAGGAAAGAACCCTTTATGGGCGAACCCAGTCCAATATTTCCATTTCAAGACGTGTCTACAGACTTGTTTTCATATGCAGGTTATCACTGTATGGTATATACCGATCGCTTCTTAGGATGGCCAATCGTTTGTCATTATGGCAGAAGAGATCCTGATATAAAGAAAATTATTGATCCTTTGAGGACTTTGTTTTCGGACACCGATATTCCAATTCGATTAAGATCAGATAATGGACCTCAATATAATTCTTATGAATTTAAAAAATTCTTAGATAGATGGAATGTATCTCATGTAACATCATCTCCATATTATCCTCAGAGCAACGGACATGCATAAGCCAACGTGAAAGCAACAAATTAAGTGTAGTAATTAAGTGTTTTGAATGCGGAAATTTGAATGAAGAAAAATTCTATGCCGGTTTACTTGAATTGAGAAACACTTCCCGGGAAGATAGACAATCTCCAGCTCAAGTATTGTATGGTCGTCCAATTAGGTCTTTACTTCCAACAAATTTGAAATTTTTTACTAGAGAATGGCGAGAAAAAGCCAATTGTTATGATGAAAATGCATCTAGGAATACAAATTATAAAATAAATTTGTACAACCGAGGTACCAGGAATCTTCAACCTATTTCCATTGGTCAAATGGTTCGAATACAGGATCCAATGACAAAGTTATGCGATACAATTGGCAAAATTTTCGAAGTTGGCAAGAATCGTAATTACAGCATAATGAAACCAAGTGGTCGCGTTATCATAAGAAATAAAGAGTTTCTTCATGCAATCAAAGAGAAAAGGAACGATGATGGGAGAGAAGTAGGAAGTACATTAACTAGGGAGGAGATGTTATATTATGTAGTTATATCTAGTGACTATGAATGACAGTTGTCAATCAATAGAGAAATAATAAAGTCTCTCTTATCTTCTGCAACCGTACTTATTATCATAACAGAAGACATCATTGAAAAGATCTCAAAGTCAAAATGGAGATGGGCCGGTCATGTAGCACCGACAAACTCATCAGAGATGGACGACAAAACTTCTGGAATGGAGGCCATGGTCAGACAAACAAAATCCCGGAAGACCTCCCACCAGATGGACAGACGATTTAAAAAAGATCAATACCAACTGGATTGTAGCGGCACAGGACCAAAGAAACTTGAGGAGGCCTATGTCCGACAGCAAACGCAGATGGCTGGGGGATGATGATATATATATAGTTATATATATATATACATATATATATATATATATATATATATATATATATATATATATATATATATATATATATATATATATATATATATATATATATATATATATATATATATATATATATATATATATATATATATATATATATATATATATATATATATATATATATATATATATATATTAGTTATTGCTAGCATAAACAGACGTACTTAAATTCATCATAAGTCTTGATAGCAGACTTATATATATATATATACTGTTATTTATATATATATATATATATATATATATATATATATATAAATATAAGTCTGCTATCAAGACTTATGATGAATTTAAGTACGGCTGTTGATGCTAGCAATAACTGAAAAGTTTATTAAAATACATAATTACATACATTAAACCTATTCAATACATTATAACATTACCTGAATCAACAAACAAGTAAATTAATTCACAAATGAATATGTTTGTTTTCAACAAATATACAATTTATGACAGTGTCAAATTTATACAATTGAAAATGAACAGTAGTCAAGGTATCTGGATCAGAGTTGGGCGTTGACGCGTCGACTTTTATTGTTGACCTCGACACGTCGACAATCCGTCGACTATGTAATAAACGTCGACAATGTCAACAATGTCAACAATGGTCGTAGATTTAAGGTTAGGTTTATGCTCTGTTATTTCTATGAATATTTTTAGTCGCTTTTCGTCTATCCTGTGAAAGTCACCAGCGGTGCAGTTAATAACAGTAGTTAGTAAACACATCAAAAATGAGTGGCATAAAGTGTAATAAAAACTTTCAAGAACTGAAGTTCGATCTAGTGAAAGTGAACGGCAAGTACGCTGCAAAATGCAGGAAATGTTTAAAAAAATACCGGTGCCGTAAGATTGCAAGGCCACAGGTAAGTACAGTAAAATAACGACCAAAGGAGCAAAGTTGTTATTTAGAAATATTCGTTTGAGAGTCTCATAGAGAACCTACCTTATATGAAACAAATTTCAGAAGTTACCAGGAAAAAAATTGAGCCTAAAGTTATCGAATTGATCTTCAATGACGACTTCATTGATGATGTCCAAAAAAATTTAAATATTCAAAATCCAATTTGCAATCTTGTCAATATCTGTCAGAGCGCAGATACGTCGCTAGCAGATGCTGTTAATCTCTGGTTGACATTGGAGGTACCAGAAATTTTCGCAGAAAAACTAAGAAACAGGCAAGAGATGGCACTTAACGTTTATGCATTAACTGCATACTTTTTACATCCGACATATGATAATTCTAAGCTAACGTCTGTTTATAATGCAAAAATAAATGCTTTCCTTTTTAAACATCTCGACAACAAGGGCATAGAAGAATGGGATAAATATAACACTAGATCAGGTATGGTGTATAATGTATACGTATTTGAAACTATCTGTAGGTCTATTAGAGATATATTAAAATTGTTAAAATATAGTATCAGTAATAATCGGTAGTCCTACTTAAACCTCTTCGTGATATTAACAAGTGAAATTTTTTCAGGCATATTTGGAACTCTTTTCGAAAAAAAAGTAATAAGGCCTTTAGTATTTTGAAGGAAGGCCCAGATGGAGTGCCCAGTCTTAGGCAGCTTGGCTCTCAAGTTACTCAAAATTCCTTCATCTTCTGCGCAACTTGAGAAATTATTCTCAAACTGGGGATATATTCACACACCTCTCCGAAATAGACTTTCATTTGAACATTCGAAAATGTTGGTACACCTATATTTTACTCTACAGAGTGATATTACTGACGAAAATTTTGATCCTGATTCAGCGGTCAATTTTCCCAGTGACATGGAAGACTAAGAAATATTTTATTTTATCTGCTTAGCTGTGAATATTTATCTCTTTATTTTATTAAATGTTTGTTCTAAAGTTGATTAAAATGACATTTTACTTCAATGTAGCTATTGTTTTTGTGCTAAAAGCAGTTGTCGACATTGTTGACGTTGTCGACGTCACTTAGTAAGTCGACATCGGCACCATAGTTGACGCGTCAACAATTAATTGTCGACATGACATTCTCGACATCGCCCAACCCTGATCTGGATATTATGACCTGATAAATCTTTGAGAAACCTCGCAACCCTGATCCACTCAGTCGACTGCACTGAGCGCATCGTTAGGTTGGACGAATCTCCAAACTTACATCCCCCCTCCTACGCCAAACTGGTGTGAATTATATTCGGGAGCAGGACAGTAAGGGATCATTTTACTTGCATGGAAAATATTTGATTCCTCTCTTTTGAAACCCGAGTCTATAATGTATAGTAAATTTGAAATTTTCTTCTTTATTTTAAAAGGACCCATTCTGATTGGATCTAGCTTGTTCCGGTTCAGGCGACTTGAGTTTTGGATATAAATAAGGTCTCCCTCTTCATATGTTATTTGTTTCGTATTCTTGTCCTAATAAATTTTGTTTCGATCATGAACTTTTTTTGAATTCAAGAATGCTATTTCTCTTTTTTCTTTTAAGTTTTCTAAGTTATTTTTGTTTAACTCAGGTGGTAAGAAAGAATTATCAATTCCGTTTAAAAGATAACTAGGCGTAAATTTTGTGGTGCTATGAACAGTGTTATTATATTTTTCAATGCATTGCTCGGCTATAATACTCCACGGTCGGTGTCTATTCTCCGAAATTTTACATCTTATTGAATTTACTAAAGTTTCATTTGTGCGCTCGTTTTGTCCATTTGAGAAAGGGCAATCTACAGCTGTAAATATGTATTTCGTTTTTTCTGATTTTAAGAATTTCTTGAATTGGTTTGAGTTTATGCCGGAATATTGGTCCGTTAAAATTAAATTTATCTTATTTTCGTTTTGAATTTTTTTTATTAAATTAATAAAGTCTTTTGCAGTTTGGGTTTTTGATGTAATTGCGAAAGCGTACTTTGTAGAATGATCTATTATCAAGTGTAAATATCTTTTTGATGATTTATTTCCTCCGAATCCTCCTATTGTATCAAGAGATACTATCTGGAATGGCTCCGAAGCTGGGCCTAGTTGGGACAGGGGTTGTTTGAAATTTCCAAATCTTGTTTTATTTTTTATGCGTGTTTCACATGTTCGACAAATAAGTTTTATATGTTTGTGCATATTTTTAAAGTAATATGTTGGTGTCAAAGTTAGTGTTAATTGTTTTACACCTATGTGGCTGTTACTGTGTATTTTTTTTATTAGTTTAATACCGAAGTATTACAGTACAGTAATCCAAATTTTTTTTTGTTATTTAAGGTTTTATAATAAATATTATTTTTAGTTTCGAATTTTTCATTTTCTTTTTGTAATTGTTTTTGGTTGTTTACTACGTCATCTAGCGAAACAAAGTTTACTATTTGGATAGTAGATTCATTATTAACGTTATTTTCTAATACCGGGTTACGTGAAAGAGCATCCGCTTCTGTATTCTTTTCTCCAGGGTTATATATAATGTTAAAATCGTAGTTTGATATATAATTTAATATTGTTAATAATTCAGTGTCCTGACTTTTTTTTATATTGAAATTTTCAAGAGGTTTATGATCAGAAGAGATAGTAAATTTATGACCCATTGAGTAGTACTGCCAATATAATATCGATTCTTTTATTGCCAGACATTCCAGGAATATTGCACGTTTATTTTTTTGTGATTGAGTTAATTTTTTTGAAAAGAAAAATACTGGTTTCAGTAAATTATCTTTTTGAGGTTGTTTAAGGATCGCTCCTACTCCTTCTTTTGACGCATCTGTAAAAATGTATATTGGAAGTTTCGGATCGAAGATCGCAAGTATTGGTTCTGAGCTTAGATAATTTTTTATTTTATTAAAACTTTCTTCGTGACCACTCAAATTTTACGTTTTTTCTAAGGAAATTGTGAAAAGGCTCTAGTATTATTGTTGCATTTGGAATGTGTTTCAAATAAAAATTAATTTTTCCTAATAGTTGTCTGATATTTTTTTGATTCCTAGGTATTGGAAAATTTTTTATTGCAATTAAATTGTCATTTATGGGTCTTATTATATTTCCTTCTATTCCATGACCCAGATACACAACTGAACTTTGAGCAAAAAAGCACTTCTTTTTGTTCAATTTGAAACCCGCTATTTTAATAGTCATCAGGGTTTTATCAATATGAGTTAGGTGTTCTGAGCTATTTTTTGAAAAAATTAGAATATCATCTTTATAATTTATTGCAAATGTATTAAGATTATTCTTGGAGATTACGTCACTCAGTGTTCTCTGAAAAATTGACGAAGCCGATTTTAACCCAAATAGTAAACATGACCGTTGCCAGTGTCCGTTATGTGTGATGAATGCCGTCTTTTGTTTATCCTTTTCTCTAATCGGAATCGACCAAAACGCCGAATTTATTTCGAGTTTTGTAAAATATAAGAGTAGTGTAGTGATGCCGGTTATGGACCAATCGGACGACATCTGCGTAACCTAACGCAGATGTCGTCCTAAATTAACGCGTAACCAAACGCAGATGTCGTCCTAAATTGGCGCGTAACATAACGCAGATGTCTTCCTAAATTGGCGCGTAACCTAACGCAGATGTCGTCCTAAATTGGCGCGTAACCTAACGCAGATGTCGTCCTAAATTGGCGCGTAACCTAACGCAGATGTCGTCCTAAATTGACGCGTAACCTAACGCAGATGTCGTCCTAAATTGGCGCGTAACCTAACGCAGATGTCGTCCTAAATTGGCGCGTAACCCTACGCAGATGTCGTCCTAAATTGGCGCGTAACCTAACGCAGATGTCGTCCTAAATTGGCGTGTAACCTAACGCAGATGTCGTCCTAAATTGGCGCGTAACCTAAATTTCAAGATGGCGTCCTACTTTCGAGTTTCCGCCACCAGATGTCGCTGATGATTTTTTTGTGCTACCTGTTTTTCGTGGACATTTTACCTGTGCTTTTTCCACCTTGAGGTGACATTTGTATTTTTTTGTTTTTTGGGTTGGTGTTGACAAGTCTTACCTAGGGTTGCCTCGACTAGGGACGTGAAAAAAGCTACGGTGTAGAAGCGGAATCAAAGAATTGACCCCATGGTGACCTCATGCTATTCATATTTATTAACCTTGTTATGATTGAAAATTATTTCGAAAATAAGTCTCGACTTGTTTTGAACGGATATCTACTTAACCTTTAAGGTTACATACATACGATAAGAAATGTGATAATTTTAGTTTGTTCATGAATTTCATTCGATAATTGTTATAATTTATTTTATATCTATATAGCTCTGTGAATGAAAAAAAAATTTATATTTTCTCATAGTTTTCAGTTACTACAATAAATTATTCCTTGAGCTGAAGAATATTATTCAGACACCAATCTGTCCATTTGAATACAATATTTCGAGCACAACGTCTGGTTTTATTATAGTGAACAGAGCAGGATTCAGAACTTTCGGGAATTTCAGCTTGGCAGTTATACTCTGTTTCTATGTCAATCACTCTATTTGATACGTATCTTTCGATCCACTTCTTTTTTTGCAATCCTTTTACAATGATTGGTCCCTCGTAATCAGCAGTCAATTTTGTTAGGAAATTTTCAATTTGAGAAAGGTCAATAGTACCTGGCTCATTCCATCTCAATCCGTGAATATTTTGGGTAACCCAACCGGCATGACGTCTAAATTTTTCTTCAAGATGCTCGCAATGAATTGGAAAATTTACTATTTCATGAAAACAGCGGAGGTTTTTCAGAACAGCAATTTCTTTGCATAAGAATTCACTATTCTTGTACTGAAAGCCTTGAACATCCACTGTGAACAGCATTTTTTATTGTACTATTCTCACAGTACTTGTTAGAGGGTTATATTTCACCAATTTATCATGTGAAATTAGACAGTATGCTGATGTATTTGCTGGAATATTCTCAGAAGTTTCAAATTCTAGACGTATATCCACAGAACCGGATTTAAGAACTTCATTCTGACGTGAGCAATCGATAACTGACAATGGGGCAATATCTCTAAACTTATAAGGGTCTAATAATACCTGGCTCTCCCTACCATTATACGATTCTTGAAAGCATGCGTACATTTCGTATAGAAGAGCGAACTGATTGTTTTTGAAATTGAGATTGATATTGTCGTATGGAAACATCTCCGAATTTAAAAACAGTTTTATATTAGACAGATTACAATGATCAAACTTGCTAAAGTCGGACTCAACATTATTTTTTCGGTTTGTTTTGAACCCGAATATTATGAATCGTGGTTTCTCCATTTGAGTACTTGTTTTGATCGTCCAACTCTGTTTCATAGTTTGCTGCAACAAAGGATTTTCGTACAATTCCCATGATCTGAAGGGTACATCGAGTTCTTGATTACTTGAAATCTGACGTAAAAGTCTGATTCTTTCTCTCTCCTCAACATTAATATGAGGTACTCTCCATATAACCTTTGTTAAGTTTATATTGAAAGTTCCATCTTTTTCATTGCTTACAATAGCGTTTGTATCAGAATTTGTACGAATCAACACCAATTCTTGTCGTAAATTGATGAGTATACGTTTGTAATCTTCACAAAATCCGAATAGAAAACGTAAAGGTATGACTACGTTAAAGTTTCCTGAACTATCAGTTATTTTGTTGCTGTCTTCCAAAGGATTCCACCCAGAAATAGATGATGCTCTGCTCTCGTCATTACTAAATGAACAAAAAGCTTTCATGGTGGTAGCAATTCCTGGTAAACGGACTCTGTCTATGATTATGGAGCCAACTTCATATCGAATTTCATCGAAAAGACTCACTATTCCATTATTCACAAACTTAACAGCTGATGATGGTGTGCCATCTTTTGTTTTAGCATTAATTTTGCCTTCTATGTAGAGCGAGCTATTCCAAGGGTGAGTATAGACATCTTGTTGTTGATTAGGAATTCTGATTTCATCGTTGTTGTTGAATGCGTTTCCTGCATATGGTAGATGTGAATGCTTTTCAGCATTCGTTATGGAATCGTCGAATATGGTTTTTTCGTCAATATTAAGGATATCCATTCTTCTAACAGGAGCTCCTACTGAATATTTTTAAATATTACACAAATCTCACGAACAATTTTCCACCTATTTACCTCGATTTATTATTTTCAATCCAAGCGAGGAGAGAAATCGTTTATTCTCTGATGTTAATTGATTGGTTCTCGATTAAGCAATCGCTGGACTTCTTTGGACGATGTTATTTATAGTAGAATATTTGTGAGCTCTCCTATCAACAAGACTATTATGAAAATTGATACCCATCTGGACCTCTTTCTTAGATGTAACCTTACCGTCACGAATTCTCCACGTAGATTAACGAGATTACCTTCTTGATCGACTATTTGAATATTTAACACATCAATTTGTTTAGATTGACAGGTAAATAAATTACATTTCTTGGTGTTTCTATGATCTTGAAACCTGGTGGAGCATTCGGAAAAAATTCATGAATTATATGTACACTTTTGTTATTTCTGTACGATCCTGCTGCTATATTACATTCAATGCCTATAATATTAACTTGATTAATATCTACAGGAAAATCTGAAATATGTCTCTTATTAGCTAAGAGTTTGGTATGTTTGAATCCCAAGATATCAGCTAATGTATCGTGTGGTTCAAAATTAATATCAAATATTACTTTTATTTCACTCCTCAATGTATTATTATTCGCTTTCAAATCAATCATTAATATATCTTCGAGTTTTTTTCTTTTTTCCGTAATTTTACCTGTGTAATCAAATAAGTAAATTCCTTCTCTGGAATGTTCTTCCAAAGATTGATTCAAAAAATTGTTTATGCTTGATACTTCATATGCTCCTTCAGGTATCTCTAAAACTTTTTCAGTGGTACTATTTGGTAGATATTAGCGCTCCAATAGCGGACAATCCTGCAAACAAAGGAATTAGCGTAAGAAAACCACCGCTTTTTGGTACTGGTATAACGCGAGCAGAGTTCAACATTTTTCTACCCTTCTTTTTATTTCTTTTTATTGCATTCACGGCAATCTTAATCGAGTTCTTCATATCAGACATGGGGTTATTCTTCAGAGCTTTCCTTGCTAAAGAAATTGCAGAATTTAAAGATAATCCTCCGCCTCTCTTCTTTTTCTTGTTTTTTCTATTTTTCCTTAAAATACCCATCCCTAATTTGGTCTTTGCTTTCATGATAGTACTAACACCTAATGCTGCTACTCTTTCTCCTAATGATGCGTCAGATGAACGGAATCTTTCTAACACTTTAGATGACAAAATACGATCTGCAATATGTCTAGATTTCAAGTCAGTATTTTGATCATATGCTATATCATGTTCTTTACAAGCTTCATCCAATTTATTGATTCCTGGATCACCTCGTTTCAATCTTTCATGAAGCTTAGTTCCCGGTCCACAATACGAATATGAAGGAATGTGTAATTCCACAGGAAGTTTGTTAATTAAAGTATTCACAAAACCACCACCTCTCTTGGTAAAGTTCGATTTACGACTAACTTTTTACTTTGGACACAACATTTTTATAAGTTGTTGCTCGGTTCCTGTTTACAAAATGAATGATGAAATTTTCACATATAATCAGGTATAAATACATACTGAAAAGTGTTGTCAGTCAGTCCTTCACAATCAGTCATGAGGATAGTGAAACAAAAAACAACTCTACCAATAGATAATAGAGATATAAATACAGCAACAGTTTTAAAAAGACATGGGTCTCTTTTACCCTCGACAATACGGTGTCTAATCATAGGCCCCTCGAACTGTGGAAAAACTAATGTAATGATCACTTTTCTTCTGCATTTTAATGGGCTACGTTTCGATAATATATACGTTTATTCAAAGTCTCTAGCTCAACCTAAATATATGCTTCTGGAAAATATTATAACCCCAATCAAAGGAATCAATTATTTCAAATATCAAAATTGTGAAAACATTATACAACCATTTGAAGCTAAAACGAAATCTATATTCATCTTCGATGATGTATCTTGTGATAAGCAGGATACAATGAGAGAATATTTCAGCATAAGACGGCATAATAAAATTGATTGCTTCTATCCTTGTCAAACGTATACAAGAATTCCGAAGCAATTGGTGCGAGATAATGCAAATTTGATAATTTTATTTCGATTAGATGAATTGAATCTAAGATATATATATAACGAACATGTGAATACAGACATTGAATATGATCAGTTTAAATCAATGTGTGGAGAATGTTGGAAAGATAAGTTTGTATTTTTAGTGATTGACAAGGATTCTGAGATTACTAAAGGGAGATTTCGGAAGGGATTTGATCAGTATATAATTCCGTGAATATTATATTTTCAAGCATTCGAATGGGATCGATGAGTAGGTTAACAGACATATTTTACAGACAGGCAGATAGCTTTTACAGACAGACAGACAGACAGCTTTCACAGACCTGTTCTATAAACCTGTTGTAGGATGGATGAAATTAAAGTCAAATCAGACCTTGTGAATGTGAGGAAAGTTTTGAAGGTAAAGCTTGGTCAACTTACAGAGAGACAAAATCGAACGGGCAAAGTCTTTTTCTCCAATAACTAGTAGATTGCAGGATATAGCTCAGAAACTCAACACAGGCAATTTGTATTTTCATTCAATCAAAGACGAACAAAAAAAAGAACCTAAGGAGGAGGAGAAACATACAACTCCTATCCGGAAAACCTCTATTCGAAAGAGAAAATTAGAACCAGACTTCCTTCTTGATGAAGAGGTATATTCATCGAAATCTGATGAACAAGAAGAAGATGACGACAACGACGAAGAACAAACAGATAAAGAAAATGAGGCGTTCAGTAGAATGCTAGAAGACAGCAAAGAATATATTCAGCCATTTTCCGAGTCGGATGAATTAGTTCATTGGTTGAATAGTTTACCACCTCTACCACGTCAATATATTGGTGAAATGATTGCCGATGTAGAGAATAATTTCGATTTTAGATATGGTGTGAGGTTTGATCCTGAAAGTAATACACTTAAAATTGGACATGCGCAATTTTCAATAGACCCTGAACTTGGTGATGTAATAATTACAGATAATTTGGAAAACTCAATTACTTATACAGCGACTCCTGGTCTATTTGAACTGTTATTCAAAAAACGACCATCCGGATTCAAAGCTTCAGACGAGAAAAATTATTTGGATATAGTCAAGAGAACAAGTGCTCACAAAAGAAATTATAATCCTAGAGATCAGATTGCTGGTAATGGTTCTTACAAGTATAAGAAAATTATTGGTGAACTTTCAATTGCTCCCTTAGTTCCTCAAAGACCTCGTTCTTCATCTCTTAGATCTAAAAAACGAGGTGGAGAAATGATGAAGATGAAAGTGTTCAGTAACAATCCAGTATATTATGTTTTTTGGGATGATATAAATGAGCTTGTTAAAAGATTGCGTTTGTTAGTATCCTCGCAAACAGCTGGACATACAGGTCATATAAACGAAATTGAGTCTATTTTAGAAGAACTACGTGAGGCGGATGTCATAGAATGAGTATTGATAAATTTGGGCATCACATCAATACATATTATCGAAAGCAGCGATATGAGAACGATTTCAGATATTATACATATAAAATTCTAGTACGATTTGAATCGGACAAAATTGATTCTAAAACTAAAAATTATATCTTATTCCAAACTGAGGATTATTGGGAATTTTTACTAGAAAAAGGAGCTATCGTCGAAGTTGATACAAAATAAGGATAGAATAAAATTTTGTGGTGTGGAGAATAAGCATTTATTTTTTGAACTGTTAATTGAATGCCCAATAGGCTTTCAATCACCGTTCAGTACGGTATGAAAAAAATTACCCAAATCAAGAAAGATGTTGTCGATGAAAATAGAATGGCGAGAGTCAATTTTCCTCGACGTAAAGTAATGTTGAAAGGTATCAATGATCTTATTCAAATAGATTTGATCGAGATGATACCTTATGCACGGGAGAATAAAGGTTATAAATATATTCTGGCTTGTATCAATTGTTTTTCAAAAAAAGCTTGGGTTGAACCATTGAAAAGGAAATCGAGTGAAGAAGTGACGAGTGCAATGAACAAAATTTTGGTTGAAATGAAAAATAAACTGAAAAATCTACAATCTGATTTGGGCAAGGAATTTTATAATAAAAGCTTCGACCAACTCATGAAAAAATTTAGAATAAATCACTACAATACTTGGAGTTCCAAAAAAGCTTCAATTATCGAAAGATTCAACAGAACATTCAAGAATATTCTATGGAAAAGATTCAGTTTACAAGGCTCCTATAAATGGCTGAATATTTGTACAACAACACCGTTCATAGAACTATTGGAATGAAGCCAAATCAAGTGAATAAAAGAAATGAGAAGCATCTTTTGAGCACAGTCTACAGCCTGATCAAAATTAGAAATCTGAATTCGAAATACAAAGTTGGTGATCAGGTTCGAATTAGTAAACATCGAAGCCTTTTCGATAAATCATATACACCGAATTGGTCGAATGAGATATTTACAGTTAGAAAAGTACAAAGTACAAATCCAATTACATATCTGTTGAAAGATGAAAACAACGAATCAATTTCTGGTGGATTCTATGAAATGGAGCTGCAACGTGTGAAACATCAAGACATTCTTCTAGTTGAAAAAGTTATTAAGAGAAAAGACAAAAAATTGTTTGTTAAATGGCTAGGGTTAGACAATTCTAGAAATAGTTGGATAAGTTCTGATAATGTAAAATAATCAATAAATAACATGTTTTTTATGAATACATTTATTTTTACAATATATAATTTACATAAAATATTGCTCATCAAACCCTAAATCTTCTTCTTCTTCGGGTGTAGAAGGAGGAGTAGGGGGAGAATAATATTCTTCATCGAAGCCTTCATCATCTTCTTCAGACTGTTGAGGAGAAGGACCAATAAAATAACCATATTCTTCTTTTGAATAATTTGGAAGTTCTGCCCATAATAAATTAATGTATGAACTTAATGTGGAATTGACGAAGAAGGTGCTACTCTATCTCGTACTTTTCAAATGGAAGAATTATTTCAGTTACCTTGTCATTCTGAAGGTATATTACAACAGTTAAGCACTTTATTACAAATGATCATAAGTAAACAAATTCTTATCAGTAAAGATGATGCATGATCATAAGACCTTCTTAAATTCAATAAAACCGAAAGTTTCATATAAAGTGTACCACATTCGATCGACAACCTCAATGCGCTTAACATGGAGCACTCTGAAATTAAATGTCACATATCTCAATTGGGGAGTAAGATGAATCATCTTCTCCATGGTAAAACTGAAAATGTTGAGTGGGACATAGATATAAAATTATCTGATAAAAATAAAATCGAGAAGACCAAACTTATTTGTGATTCATTTCTTCGTGATGAAATGAATGTAGATAATTGTTGCAAGCAGATTGTACTTCTGGACGAAGAGTTAAAAAGTGGATATTAAATCACATCTCTTTACCTGAAAAACTGATATTTGAGCTATTCCCAGAGTCTAAAAGTGTTGTGCTGGAACATGGATACATAAAAGAGAATTGAAGATTTCAATGTGGAAGATTAACAATATTTTCCTGTGGATTACCTAGTGAGGAAACTGAAATTTTATGTCCTTCTACAAATTTTCCATAAGTTACCGAAGCCACTTACTGACTCATTCAAATTATTAACTCATTTACCCTGTTTCATACACCATAACCATCCTGATTCCAAGGACCACATCGATGGATTTTCAGTTAGCCAAGCACACTGTCTGTATGTAATTCTCGATTTTTATTCAATACTTCTTGTAATATATCTGTATTTAAGAAATAAAAAAATGTGAATACTGTGTGTTAATTTTTATAATACTATAAAAATACATTTATCTACATCATTCAGAACTTTGTTTTTGGCATACATGGATTCTATGATAGCATAATTTTTTATATTTTTATCGATATTACATAAACCTATGATAACTTCTTCTACTGGTTTATTATTGGTTGAAGTAATTTCCTTTACAATTAATATGAAATTATTATAATGATATGAGAATTCTAAATTTTTTAACATTTCTAATCTATATAATAATATTGTATTATTCAATTTAATCAGTTCCAAAATATCACTTTCAGTAAAATATAAATAATTTTCAGTATTTGAAACTGATGCTATTTTAATACCATTAGATTCTGATACTAATACTTTAATATCATCGTGATGTTCTTCGCCTCTCTCCAACATATCAATGAAAATGGACCATTCATCCATGTTGAAGTTCAACTCAATTCCATTATAAGATAATCTTATACATGGTAAAAAATTTCTAACTGCTCTTAGTCCACATTCTATCTGAAACCATTTTACAGGAAAACTTGAGTTCAGTATCAGGTGTTTTTCATCTTTCACTGCTTCTTCATATTTCATTAAAATATGGTCTAATTCACTACTAAATAATTCACTCATATTTGATACTTCGTCAAAGTAAAAATTTTGTGACATGTTTTATGTTCTACGTTCTAACTCTTACTAAAAATATAACTTCATTCGAAATGAAAATTAATAATCAATATATGCGCAGATGAATAATATATATATATATATATATATATATATATATAATATATATATATATATATATAATATATATATATATATATATATATATATATATATATATATATATATATATATATATATATATATATATATATATATATATATATATACATATAAATATATATATATATATATATATATATATATATATATATATCTCCTGATAATCATTAGCAATAACAGGCTTGTTGAAAAAAAAAAAAAAAAAAAAAAAAAAAAAAAAAAAGTTTTGATAAAGCCACGAATGTCGTGGCGAAACGTCAACTTTTCAATAAAATCGAGTTTTTTAAGATTCAACAAGCCTGTTATTGCTAATAATTATCAAGAGATTAGAAATAGTTCACAGGCAACAACAATTCGAATAAATAATTATATATATATATATATATATATATATATATATATATATATATATATATATATATATATATAATATCATTTCATGTATAAATTATACTCTGGAAAACCCGATGAATATGCAATATATTACTTTATGAAATTTATATATAACTGAAAACTATGAGAAGATATAATTTTTTTTTGTTGTTGATGGTATATTATTTCAAGAGAAAATATATTAGTATGAAAAATCAATAAATATATTCGAGAGGATATATTAGAAAATTGAAAAAAAAATATTTAGTTTACTATTCTATCTGGAAATCAATCTACATATATTAAGAATATTAGAGAAAATTGAGTACTCACAGTTTTTCCAGGTCGTCGATGGGCCCTGACATTGACTCTGATACACATGGATGAATGTTCGTTTTTTTGATATGTTATTATGATTATAAAACGATCGACAGCCGTTTATATATAAGATCTATGAACCACAAAAATTTGAGAATTTGTTTTTGGACTATCTCGTATTTCAGACATGAGTATAAAATTAAGACGTGATATATTATATATATATATATATATATATATATATATATATATAATATATATATATATATATATATATATATATATATATATAATATATATATATATATATATATATATATATATATATATATATATATATATATATATTTTGATCGCTTATACTTCAGACTCTAATCATATTTTTTTCATTCACAGAGCTATATAGATATAAAATAAATTATAACAATTATCGAATGAAATTCATGAACAAACTAAAATTATCACATTTCTTATCGTATGTATATAACCTTAAGAGTTAAATAAATATCCGTTCAAAACAAGTCGAGACTTGTTTTCGAAATAATTTTCAATCATAACAAGGTTAATAAATATGAATAGCATGAGGTCACCATGGGATCAATTTTTTAATTCCGCTTCTACACCGTAGCTTTTTTCACGTCCCCTAGTCGAGGCAACCCTAGGTAAGACTTGTCAACACCAACCCAAAAAAATACAAATGTCACCTCAAGGTGGAAAAAGCCCAGGTAAAATGTCCACGAAAAACAGGTGGCATAAAAAAATCATCAGCGACATCTGGTGGCGGAAACTCGAACCTAGGACGACATCTGCGTTAGGTTACGCTCCAATTTAGGACGACATCTGCGTTAGGTTACGCGCCAATTTAGGACGACATCTGCGTTAGGTTACGCGCCAATTTAGGACGACATCTGCGTTAGGTTACGCGTCAATTTAGGACGACATCTGCGTTAGGTTACGCAGATGTCGTCCGATTGGTCACTACACTACTTATAAGCAATCGCGCGCTAAAAGTAATAGGTCATCTATTATGGGAAATGGATGGCATTCTGGAACGATTATTTTATTTAGTTCCCTATAGTCAATACACAGACGTGATTTTTTTCCTTCTTCCTTCTTAAAAACAAGAGTTACAGGAGATGCATAAGGACTTGAAGAATATTCTATGAGACCTGCTTCTAGAAGGGATTTTATTTGTGTATTTATTTCTTCTTTATCCAGCAATGAGCATTTATATGGTTTTGCAATGTATTTGTTTTTTGTAAGTTTTATTGTTGCCTCGTAGTTTGTTACAGCGCCGACATCATACTTGTTTTCAGCGAAAATAGTTTTATATTTGTCTAATAGATATTTCAAAGACTCTTCGTTATTGTCTACATTTGTTATTGCAGTATTTATTTGGATTTCCTTAAGTGAATTAGATCTTTTTCCTTCATGTTTTTGAAAAATTTCTAATTTTTCATTCTGACATAGCCTAAATGTTTTAATAACATCTAATCCCAGAAGAATATCATCTTGAAATGATTCACTCTTTATTATAAAAAGAGGCCATTTTTTGTAGTCTTTTCACAGTGTTATAATTTATCACCGATATATTGGCTCCAGAATCATAAAGTGCAATTGCCGGATAGTTGTTAACTAGAACATTCAATTTAATAAGTGGGGTAGTTATTCGTGTTTTGATTCATCACATGATGAAATACTTTCTTGGATTCCCAAGTTATTAACTATTTTAATTTTATCATTTTTAATATTTTCCTTATGTTTTGTGATTTTATTACGACATATGTTTTCTGGATGATATCTATTTGGGAAACTCCTATCTTTGCAATAGGAGCATGGTTTCAATTCCGATTTATTCGAGAATTTAATTTGCGTTTTATTTTCAATTATAGAGATATTTTTATTTTTGTTAATAACCAAACTTTCTAATTGTCGAATACTCGACATCAATTTATCTATTGAGTTCAAATCTCTTTTGTTAATCTGTGACCTTATATGAGATGGCAAACCCAATACAATGAAATTTAATTGGCTATTCATAGTTAATTCAGGATCAGCATCTATAAGTAAGTTAATTTTTTTAAGTGCATAATCTAACATTGGCCCATTAATGTATCGAAAAGTGTAAGCATAATTTATTTCAACCCAACCTATCTCTGAAAAAGTGTCCCGAAAAGAGTTTTGCCAAAATTCCCATGGATGCGAGATGGTGTGTGTTTTTAGAAAAGCAAGAAACCAATCAAGAGCCGGTCCGTCTAAAAAAAATTTCAACACTTCTTGATAATGCAGGCTACCTATTTTTAAACGATTACATTCCTGAACAGAAAGGTCTAAAAATATTTTCGCATTTTGATTTTTTCCCGAAAATTTATCCAGAATCATATCTTTTACAACTAAACTCAAGGATTTGTTTTCGACCGATTCAATTTTAGAAATATGAGATGAGATGGGGATGAGATCGGTAAGGCCATTAAAACATATGTTACCCTCCTCATCTATGTAATTGTTTTTGAGTTCACTAGTGTTATCCATACATTCCGAAAATCTCCACGTGTCTTCATGCTCTTGGTTACATTTTTCACAACGCTTGTGTCGAATAATTTCTGGTGGTACTCCTTAAGTTGATACTCCCTTGGGAATTGAAAAATTGTATCCTCATTTTCGAGCTGTATTGTGACCACCTTCACAATCGTTTTTGTTGTTGCATTCAGACAATCAGATACGAAATGAAATTTCGGATGTGGTGAAGTCATGCTTTGTTTGTTTGTTGATTTATAAGTCTGCTATCAAGACTTATGATGAATTTAAGTAC
Organism: Cynegetis impunctata; assembly: GCA_030704885.1. Lineage (NCBI taxonomy): Eukaryota > Metazoa > Arthropoda > Insecta > Coleoptera > Coccinellidae > Cynegetis > Cynegetis impunctata. The sequence continues at coordinate 93,595 of JARQZK010001593.1, forward strand.
GGCTGTTGATGCTAGCAATAACTGAAAAGTTTATTAAAATACATAATTACATACATTAAACCTATTCAATACATTATAACATTACCTGAATCAACAAACAAGTACATTAATTCACAAATAAATATGTTTGTTTTCAACAATTATACAATTTATGACAGTGTCAAATTTATACAATTGAAAATGAACAGTATTCAAGGTATCTGGATATTATGAACTGATAAATCTTTGAGAAACATCGCAACCCTGATCCACTCAGTCGACTGCACTGAGCGCATCGTTAGGTTGGACGAAACTCAAAACTTACATATACATATATATATATATATATATATATATATATATATATATATATATATATATATATATATATATATATATATATATATATATATATATATATATATATATATATATATAGATCTAAGAGTTTGTCAATTTTCTGAGTTAATAGGTGAATTAATAGTGGACTCCAACGAATTACCAGTTCTCAGTAAAGGTTTGGTATAAGATTCGTGAATTCTGCACGTTAGGTGCTAATACTTTCAGAATTTAGAAGAGAAGTTAATAATAATACATTACAATGTTCGAAGATCTAAAATTATTTTACTACCTTCATCATTTTTTTTTCAGATAATTGAAGAATCTAGGAATTCAGACGAACTCGTGCAGCATAGGTTGGGGCAAATAAATAAAATTAACAAGTGTTGCAACCATTGAAATTATAGAAATGGTTGCGAAACTCGTATGTAAATCTCATTGATTTATAAAAAATATTACTGGTTAATTTCATTTACTTAACATCACATATGAAAAAATACATGAATTTTTCATATATAATGAAAGATAATTACTAGACAGTGCTCAGAGTCTGGAATATCCCCTTCCCAAATTCCAGTGCAGTGATCCTGTCAGATTAGGTCTGCTTTACATCTGGATATGTCTGGAGTATGCTCTTTGATTCGAATAATTTTTATAATTCTAGCGAAATCACTCAATTTTCATAATCACCTTGAATGGCAGTATGGTAATTTATCAATCAACTTATTAATGAAAAAATCACATTTCTTCACTTAGTACCGTGATTTTCTGATACTTGTCATTTTATTATTCACCTTTTATGTTCTCATTTTCCGGTAACATCCAGTGTTAATGAAATTAAAATACTAAAGAATATTTATTTATATAATTTCAAATTACATACTAATTTTTTTAATTTATAAATAACATTTTAATACTACTTTGCGCCTCGGTCCATGAACTTGATTTCATTTCACTATTAAATGAAATCATCAATAATTCAAGATCGAGTCGCATAGGAGTATATAAACTGAAATTTAAGAAGCGAATGATGGTTGAATATAAAGTACAGGTTGTATAAGGCAGGAGTAGGGGATAGGATGAATGAGTGTGGTAAATTCTGCACGTAGGACACTCAATCTTTGGTATATTTTAGAAAAGGTAAGAAATCGACAGGGGGTTACTTTGGGGGTATTTTTTTGTTTAATTTCAGCCTAAATTTGGTAATTCCGCAGAAAAAGCGAGTTTTGTGAATTTTTATAGCGAACGATTGACTTAGACGGCTTCAAGGTTCGAAGTAAATGAGGTTGGTAATTTCTGCTAACAAGATGAAAGTGTTTTGATATAATATTATAGTGAAACGTGAAATTAGAGAAGCAATTACTTTGGTGAGATGTTTTTTTTCATTTCATTGAATTTTTTATCTAGAACGAGTAGTTTACGGTAATAGTAAATTTTTATGAATTTTCGGACTTATACGAAATTTAGAACTCGCACTACAACGTTTACTAGGACTCTGTGAATTATTCTTGGTCTAATATAATATGAAAGAATGTGACAAATACACTGGGGGCTACTTAAGGGTGCTTTTTTTCTGTTATAAAGTCCTAGTTATCATTTTCTCGATAAGAGTACAGTGAACATGAGTAGAGTTATAGAAACGAATGCTGGTGGAATAAAGAATTCGTTGTTTAGGTAGAGGGGTTAGTATGAGGGTGATAAATTCTGCACGTGGGGCACTCAAATTTTGGTATAGGTTAGAAAAGGTGAGGAATCGACAGGGGGTCACGTTGGGGGTATTTTTTCGTTTATTTTTAGCCTAAAATTGGTAGTTTCGGGGAAAAAGCGTGTGTTGTGAATTTTCATAGTGAATGATTGAGTTAGACGGATTCACATTTCTAAATACATGAGGTTGGTAATTTCTGCTAATAAGATGAGAATGTTTTGATATAATATTATAGTAAAACATGAAATTAGAGACACAATTACTTTGATAAGATGTTTCTTTTCATTTGATTTAATTTTTTATCTAGAACGAGTAGTGTTGTTCTGCATATATATATATATATATATATATATATATATATATATATATATATATATATATATATATATTTATATATATATATATATATATATATATATATATATATATATATATATATATATATATATATATATATATATATTTATATATATATATATTTATATAAATATTTATATATATATATATATATATATATATATATATATATATATATATATATATATATATATATATATATATATAAAACTGTACTATGTTAAGGGTGTAGTAACTCAGGTATCATATGGGAAAAAAGGGAAGTGTACTCTTTCTTCTTTACCGAGCTTTCGCAATCATTTATTGCTTCCTCAGGGTTTCTAGAAATTATTACAGACATACATCAGTAAAATTATCAAACATGAAAAAACATTATGTTCTCACCGAAAACGAGGTTATAATTCATCTAGTTAAGAACTTCGCCCGAACAAACATATGAGTTAAGATACAGTAATGTCTTGGATACATATAAAATTAATAACACTTGAATATTCAACATTGGTAACAATTCGTTTGAATTTGGTCTATTGCGTATTTATTATTCAAGATGATTTGTATGTCACGATGACAAGTCGAAATTGACGTGCTGGATTTTTTTTTGTTTAAGGGGATGATGGGACACAGGCGACTGTTCGCCTGTGTTCCATCATCCACTCTCATGGGCTCGCAAACTTAGTACATACACCCAGACTCAAGTAAAATCTTCGTCGAATTGTAATGAAAATTGTAATGGGACAATCACAAACACCCAAAGACACGGTGGGAATCGAACCTACCGACTCCGCCAACGAAGACGGCGTAGCGTTATCTATACCTCTCCGCCACGGAGTCGCCACGTGCTGGAATTCCATCATTCATCTAATGGTCCGTCATAGAGTTCATTCTCTTTTTCTTTTTTCAACAGGTAACTGTAAACATTGCTAACTTTTTGTGTGTCGGATTTCTCATTTATAGTAAATTCACTTTTATTAATTTGGATCATTTCATGTAATAATCTTTTGTGGTAATTTTTTTCCATTTTTAGTATTTTCACGCTTTCGAGATCAATCCGATGATCTAAGTTATGTGCATGTATTGCTAGTGCACATCGATCCTTGTTCTTTGTGATATCTGATTTGTGCAGAGATATTCTACTTCTAACCCATTGGGATGTTTGACCAATATACACACCCTGACAATCCTGACAGTTTAGCTGGTACACCACATTACTTTTCAAATTTGTTGGTATTGGGTCCTTGAGACTGCTATATAATGATTTCACCGTTTTTTGATTATAAGTTGTCAGTAGTACCTTTTCGTCTCTGAAAATAGATTTAATCATGGATGTTAGTTCTCTTATGTTAGGAAAAGATGCATAAAGTTTCTGTTCTGTGTCCTTTTTCGCTTGTTGTACATCAGATCCAGGCCCAAGTGTTGTATTCGAACCGTATGAAAGTTTATTCATCAGAACAGCTGGATATGAATTTTGTCTCAAAATTTCGAATAATTTTTTTAATCCATTCTGTGTGAAGGTTTCATGGCATATTCTAACAATTCTCTCTTTCATTCCCTCAATAAAGTTAATTTTTATATTCCTATTATGGTCAGAGTGGTAATTTATGAATTTATTCGATGATGTATTCTTTCTGTACCAGTTTAATTTGATAGTGTTATTATGTCGGTGTACTTTTGTGTCGAGAAACGGAACTCCTTGTTCATGATCTTCCATTGCAATGGTAAACTGCAGATATTTGCAGTAGGAATTGAAGCATTTCATTGTGTGTTCAATTTGATCCTCCGGTAAGGCTATAATAATATCATCAACAAGATTTTCATTTTTTTTAATAAATGGTATTTAGAATTTCAACTTATTTATGCTGTTATCCAGTAAATCATCTATTACATACAATGATATAATTGGACTTAGTTTTAACCCCATTCCACAGCCAAATGTTTGCTGATAGAATTTAGCACGAAATGTACAATAGTTAATTTCAAGAATGAACAACGTGATCTTCAGGAAGAGTTCCTTATCAATGTTTGTATGATCCCGAATCAAGTCCCATTTTTTTTCTAGAATTTTGATGATGTTATTTTTCTCCAAATTTCCAAAAAGGTTTACCACGTCGAATGATGCTATTTTGTGATCGTTAGGAAGCTGGAAATTATTAATTTGGTTTGCGAAGTCAAACGTATCTAATATGTAGTAATCATTAGCCTTACCGGAGGATCAAATTGGACACACAATGAAATGCTTCAATTCCTACTGCAAATATCTGCAGTTTACCATTGCAATGGAAGATCATGAACAAGGAGTTCCGTTTCTCGACACAAAAGTACACCGACATAATAACACTATCAAATTAAACTGGTACAGAAAGAATACATCATCGAATAAATTCATAAATTACCACTCTGACCATAATAGGAATATAAAAATTAACTTTATTGAGGAAATGAAAGAGAGAATTGTTAGAATATGCCATGAAACCTTCACACAGAATGGATTAAAAAAATTATTCGAAATTTTAAGAAAAAATTCATATCCAGCTGTTCTGATGAATAAACTTTTATACGGTTCGAATACAACACTTGGGCCTGGATCTGATGTACAACAAGCGAAAAAGGACACAGAACAGAAACTTTATGCATCTTTTCCTAACATAAGAGAACTAACATCCATGATTAAATCTATTTTCAGAGACGAAAAGGTACTACTGACAACTTATAATCAAAAAACGGTGAAATCATTATATAGCAGTCTCATGGACCCAATACCAACAAATTTGAAAAGTAATGTGGTGTACCAGCTAAACTGTCAGGATTGTCAGGGTGTGTATATTGGTCAAACATCCCAATGGGTTAGAAGTAGAATATCTCTGCACAAACCAGATATCACAAAGAACAAGGATCGATGTGCACTAGCAATACATGCACATAACTTAGATCATCGGATTGATCTCGAAAGCGTGAAAATACTAAAAATGGAAAAAAATTACCACAAAAGATTATTACATGAAATGATCCAAATTAATAAAAGTGAATTTACTATAAATGAGAAATCCGACACACAAAAACTTAGCAATGTTTACAGTTACCTGTTGAAAAAAGAAAAAGAGAATGAACTCTATGACGGACCATTAGATGAATGATGGAATACCAGCACGTCAATTTCGACTTGTCATCGTAACATACAAATCATCTTGAATAATAAATACGCAATAGACCAAATTCAAACGAATTGTTACCAATGTTGAATATTCAAGTGTCATTAATTTTATATGTATCCAAGACATTCCTGTATCTTAACCCATATGTTTGTTCGGACGAAGTTCTTAACTAGATGAATTATAACCTCGTTTTCGGTGAGAACATAATGTTTTTTCATGTTTGATAATTTTACTAATGTATGTCTGTAATAATTTCTAGAAACCCTGAAGAAGCAATAAATGATTGCGAAAGCTCGGTAAAGAAGAAAGAGTACACTTCCCTTTTTTCCCATATGATACCTGAGTCACTACACCCTTAACATAGTACAGTTTCATATCTCAAAAATGGCTCTTAATTTTTTTAAACTATATATATATATATATATATATATTATATATATATATATATATATATATATATATATATATATATATATATATATATATATATATATATATATATATATATATATAATTTTATATATATATATATATATATATATTATATATATATATATATATATATATATATATATATATATATATATATATATATATATATATATATATATATATATATATATATATATATATATATATATTTATTTGAATTGTTGTTGCCTGTGAACTATTTTTTACTTTTTATATACATTAAACCTATTCAATACATTATAATATTACCTGAATCGACAAACAAGTACATTAATTCACAAATGAATATGTTTGTTTTCAACAAATATACAATTTATGACAGTGTCAAATTTATACAATTGAAAATGAACAGTAGTCAAGGTATCTGGATATGATGACCTGATAAATCTTTGAGAAACCTCGCAACCGTGATCCGCTCAGTCAACTGCACTGAGCGCATCGTTAGGTTGGACGAAACTTCAAACTTACATCCCCCTCCCCCTCCAAGCTGGTGTAAATTATATTCGGCAGCAGGACAGTAAGGGATCATTTTACTTGCATGGAAAATATTTAATTCCTTTCTTTTGAAAACCGAGTCTATAATGTATAGTAAATTTGAAATTTCCTTTTTTATTTTAGAAGGACCCATTCTGATTGGATCTAGCTTGTTCCGGTTTAGTCGACTCGAGTTTTGGATATATATAAGGTCTCCCTCTTCATATGTTATTATTTTCGTATTCTTGTCATAATAAATTTTGTTTCGATCATGAACTTTTTTTGAATTCAAGAATGCTATTTCTCTGTTTTCTTTTAAGTTTTTTAAGTTATTTTTGTTTAACTCAGGTGGTAAGAAAGAATTATCAATTCCGTTTAAAAGATAACTAGGCGTAAATTTTGTGGTGCTATGAACAGTGTTATTATAGTTTTCAATGCATTGCTCGGCTATAATACTCCACGGTCGGTGTCTATTCTCCGAAATTTTACATCTAATTGAATTTACTAAAGTTTGATTTGTGCGCTCGTTTTGTCCATTTGAGAGAGGGCAATCTACAGCTGTGAATATGTATTTTATGTTTTCTGATTTAAAGAATTTCTTGAATTGGTTTGAGTTTATGCCGGAATATTGGTCCGTTAAAATTAAATTTATCTTATTTTTGTTTTGAATTTTTTTTATTAAATTAATAAAGTCTTTTGCAGTTTGGGTTTTTGATGTTATTGCGAAAGCGTACTTTGTAAAATGATCTATTATCAAGTGTAGATATCTTTTTGATGATTTATTTCCTCCGAATCCTCCTATTGTATCAAGAGATACTATCTGAAATGGCTCCGAAGCTGGGCCTAGTTGGGACAGGGGTTGTTAGAAATTTCCAAATCTTGTTTTATTTTTTATGCGTGTTTCACATGTTTGACAAATAAGTTTTATATGTTTGTGCATATTTTTAAAGTAATATGTTGGTGTCAAAGTTAGTGTTAATTGTTTTACACCTATGTGGCTGTTACTGTGTATTTTTTCATTAGTTTAATACCGAAGTATTACAGTACATTAATCCGAATTTTTTTTTGTTATTTAAGGTTTTATAATAAATATTATTTTTAGTTTCGAATTTTTCATTTTATTTTTGTAATTGTTTTTGGTTGTTTACTACGTCATCTAGCGAAACAAAGTTTACTATTTGGATAGTAGATTCATTATTAACGTTATTTTCTAATACCGGGTTACGTGAAAGAGCATCCGCTTCTGTATTCTTTTCTCCAAGGTTATATATAATGTTAAAATCGTAGTTTGATATATAATTTAATATTGTTAATAATTCAGTGTCCTGACTTTTTTTTATATTGAAATTTTCAAGAGGTTTATGATCAGAAAAGATAGTAAATTTATGACCAATTAAGTAGTACTGCCAATATAATATCGATTCTTTTATTGCCAGACATTCCAGGAATATTGCACGTTTATTTTTTTGTGATTGAGTTAATTTTTTTGAAAAGAAAAATACTGGTTTCAGTAAATTATCTTTTTGAGATTGTTTAAGGATCGCTCCTACTCCTTCTTTTGACGCATCTGTAAAAATGTATATTGGAAGTTTCGGATCGAAGATCGCAAGTATTGGTTCTGAGCTTAGATAATTTTTTATTTCATTAAAACTTTCTTCGCATTTCCGTGACCACTCAAATTTTACGTTTTTTCAAGTAAATTTTGAGAAGGCTCTAGTATTATTGTTGCATTTGGAATGTATTTTAAATAAAAATTAATTTTTCCTAATAGTTGTCTGATAGTTTTTTGATTCCTAGGTATTGGAAAATTTTTTATTGCAATTAAATTGTCATTTATGGGTCTTATTATATTTCCCTCTATTTCATGACCCAGATGCACAACTGAACTTTTAGCAAAAAAGCACTTCTTTTTGTTCAATTTGAAACCCGCATTTTTAATAGCCATCAGGGTTTTATCAATATGAATTAGGTGTTCTGAGCTATTTTTTGAAAAAATCAGAATATCATCTATCTAATTTATTGCAAATGTATTAAGATTATTCTTGGAGATTACGTCACTCAGTGTTCTCTGAAAAATTGACGAAGCCGACTTTAACCCAAATGGTAAACATGACCATTGCCAGTGTCCGTTATGTGTGATGAATGCCGTCTTTTGTTTATCCTTTTCTCTAATCGGAATCGACCAAAACGCCGAATTTATGTCGAGTTTTGTAAAATATAAGCAATCGCGCGCTAAAAGTAATAGGTCATCTATTATGGGAAATGGATGGCATTCTGGAACGATTATTTTATTTAGTTCCCTATAGTCAATACACAGACGTGATTCTCTTCCTTCTTAAAAACAAGAGTTACAGGAGATGCATAAGGAATTGAAGAATATTCTATGAGACCTGCTTCCAGAAGAGATTTTATTTGTGTATTTATTTCTTCTTTCTCCTGCAATGAGCATTTATATGGTTTTCTTGCAATGTATTTGTTTTTTGTAAGTTTTATTGTTGCCTGTAGTACAGCGCCGACATCGTACTTGTTTTCAGCGAAAATTTTTTCATATTTGTCTAATAGACATTTCAAAGACTTTTCGTTATTGTCTACATTTGTTATTGCAGTATTTATTTGGATTTCCTTGAGTGAATTAGATCTTTTTTCTTCATGTTTTTGGAAAATTTCTAATTTTTCATTCTGACATAGCCTAAATGTTTTAATTACATCTAATCCCAGAAGGATATCATCTTGAAATGATTCACTCTTTATTATAAAAAGAGGCCATTTTTTTGAAATATTTAATATTTTTAAATTTACTATAATTGAACCTAATGTTTCAGTGGAACCTGAAACCGTATTTATTTTTCTCACCCCACTTATATTTTCATTTAATTTTAGTCTTTTCACTGTGTTATAATTTATCACCGATATATTGGCTCCAGAATCATAAAGTGCGATTGCCGGATAGTTTTAACTAGAACATTCAATTTAATAAGTGGGGTAGTTATTCGTTTTTTGATTCATCATCTGATGAAATACTTTCTTGGATTTCCAAGTTATTAATCATTTTAATTTTATCATTTTTAATATTTTCCTTATGTTTTGTGATTTTATTACGACATAAGTTTTCTAGATGATATCTATTTGCGAAACCCCTATCTTTGCAATAGGAACATGGTTTCAATTCCGATTTATTCGAGAATTCATTTCGCGTTTTATTTTCAATTACCTATTATATTTTTATTTTTGTTAATAACCAAACTTTCTAATTGTCGAATACTCGACATCAGTTTATATATTGAGTTTAAATCTCTTTTGGTAATCTGTGACCTTATATGAGATGGCAAACCCAATACAATGAAATTTATTTGGCTATTCGTAGTTAATTCAGGATCAGCATCTATAAGTAAGTTAATTTTTTTAAGTGCATAATCTAACATTGGCCCATTAATGTATCGAAAAGTGTAAGCATAATTTATTTCAACCCAACCTGTCTCTGAAAAAGTGTCCAGAAAAGAGTTTTGCCAAAATTCCCATGGATGCGAGATGGTGTGTGTTTTTAGAAAAGCAAGAAACCAATCAAGAGCCGGTCCGTCTAAAAAAATTTTCAACACTTCTTGATAATGCAGGCTACCTATTTTCAAACGGTTACATTCCTGAACTAAAAATATTTTCGCATTTTGATTTTTTCCCGAAAATTTATCCAGAATCATATCTTTTACAACTAAACTCAAGGATTTGTTTTCGACCGATTCAATTTTAGAAATATGAGATGAGATGGGGATGGGATCGTTGAGAGCCCGTGCCTCGTCCAAATAGAGACCATTAAAACATATGTTACCCTCCTCATCTATGTAATTGTTTTTGAGTTCATTCACCAGTGTTATCCATACATTCCGAAAATTTCCACGTGTCTTCATGCTCTTGGTTACATTTTTCACAACGCTTGTGTCGAATAATTTCTGTTGGTACTCCTTAAGTTGATACTCCCTTGGGAATTGAAAAATTGTATCCTCATTTTCCAGCTGTATTGTGACAATCAGATACGAAATGAAATTTCGCACGTGGTGAAGTCATGCTTTGTATGTTTGTTGATTCATAAGTCTGCTATTAAGACTTATGATGAATTTAAGTACGGCTGTTGATGCTAGCAATAACTGAAAAGTTTATTAAAACACATAATTACATACATTGAACCTATGTAATAGATGATAACATTACCTTAATCAACAAACATGTACATTAATTCACAAATGAATATGTTTGTTTTCAACAAATCTACAATTTATGACAGTGTCAAATTTATGCAATTGAAAATGAACAGTAGTCAAGGTATCTAGATATGATGACCTGATAAATCTTTGAGAAAATTCGCAACCCTGATCCACTCAGTCGACTGCACTGAGCGCATCAATAGGTTGAACGAAACTCCAAACATATATATATATATATATATATATATATATATATATATATATATATATATATATATATATATATATATATATATATATATATATATATAAAATAATACTCCAAAATAAGGAGGACAGAGAGGTTCAATGGTGTAAGCCACGTGTTCGAACGAACGCAATTCTCAACTCTAGGATTTCTGTCTGGGTGATGTAATTACAAAAATTACTAATATGGATTATATTCTTGAATAAACAAGTTAACTCACAAAAAAAATTTGAATTTATATAAAATTCGCTACAAAATAACTTTTCGTTAAACTTCTCAAAATTTCATTCTGCTATTAATCCAAAATACCAAATGCTGAAGTTAAAAATCTATTAAATTATCCCAGAAATTCCTAAGTCGAGAATTCGTTGTAAATGAAATATTCAAAAAATTAAGCACCCGAAAGCATATCAAGAAATAAATTAGAGCATAAAAATCACCTGTAAAATGGAACAAAAAATATGCAAAAGAAAATCATAAAAACTATAAAATAATTTCAGGTTGTAGTGAAGAATTAAAACTGGATAATGGCGGCATCTGAAAATCATGAAATAATTACTTACCGTGATTCGTCCTCCTTTGTACAATAACTTTACTAGAAGTTAAAAATTAAAACTACCAGAGTGTACTGGTATATCAAAAATATAATTTCAAAAATTTATAGCACAATGTCGTCCTAATGGTCACGTCTTAATTTATATAGTTTCTTGTCAAGAAGTAATTAATTGGGAGGGTTGCGGAGTCTGCGCTCCTAAGTCGGTATTTGCGAAATCTATAATATCGGCAGATTTTAGATCGGAACGAATTACGTGAATCTTAAATTGAATTTAGGCGGCTACGTTTATGTATAATTCACTCGACTTTTCTAGATTTATAATTCAGAGCGTGTTTTTCCGTAAATCAAGACAATAAGAAAATCAAAACAATAAGGACGACAATGTGTAAAAGAAAGGACTATCTGCTGGTTAATGAAAAATTTCAATACTTCAACTACAACTGAATTACTAAGATATGATTTTCCATTGAGAATTTGCTGTTCTGAAAAAATAAAAAGAGTAAATATATTCAGTGAAACTCAAAGCAAAAAAGGAATGTTATCTGAGATATTTGTGGTTATAAAGCTGTTCGGATGGTGAGATTCAAAGAAAATGAAATATCGACAAAGGTTTTCCCCAAAAATGAACGAACCGAGAGGGACTGGTACACGGTCAGTAAGCTGAGGACCTAAAAAGGATGTATAAAATAATCCCAGTTTTATTGTTGTGATGAAGTCACCCTAAAACTCAAACCTGCAATAAAGAAACACTTTAAAACAACACAAGATTGAAATAGTATCACTTGCTAAAGGCCACCCTCCCATAAGGGGGGGGGAGTGACTGTCACTCAAGTGACACCGAAAACATGCTCGAAACTTCACTATTCAAAGAATCTCATATCAAAAGTTGGCGGTATTTCTAGAAACAAGTGAAAATATTTTTCATCATTTTCACCTGTCTGACATGTTGCCAACTAAATAAATAAATCAGTCTCAACTAAAAAAACAAAGTATGTCCACACACTCAAGGTTTATGTTGAGTTGTGAACCGAAAAACTAAAAAGAGAACCTCATCGCCACCCGAGACCAAGATGGAGCGATGTAGGGGAGGGCATGGAGGATTTGAAGTTCGAAAGTCTCAAAATCCACAAAACGACTTCCATCATTACGGTCGGATAATCAACAGTAACGATGTCTAATTCGAGAAAAACAAAATCAAAAACGTCAAAATCGGTAAATTGGTTGGAGTGGTTGTCAAACAACGTAAATAGTGGTCACCCGCCAGGATACTCAACAACTTGGACCGCTCAAAACACTAATGTCTAATATTGGTGTAAATTGTAGTGAGATGACAATTCAGAAATAAAAATACAAAAATTTATATTAACTCATTTCTTAATACAAATAGAACACTCTATTTGTTCAAAAACAAAACTACTAAAACCACGGAAAAGCCTGAAATTGTTCGAGTAACAATAAAGAAAATTCTTCATACAAATAAAGCTCTGAACAACTATTGCTTTCCGTGAAATCTCAAAACTCAAAATCGAAATGGGTTGATGAAATGGAATCTAATTATTTCCTCACATGACGTCACAATCTCAATTGCGATGACAAACTAAATTGAAAGAATTGTTGGTTCTCACTACACGAATTTCAAGTTACTTCAAATCAAAGATTATTGAAATTAAAGTGAACAAAAAGGTCAAAACAAGAATTCACTAAAAATAACTAAAAATAATAACAAATCTTAAGAGGTGTCAGACAAAATAGGTTTCCGTCCTTACTGTGGTTAAGGACGCCAAAAAATATATGTGGACTATTAAGGCGCATATAATATCAGGAAAAACCCATTCCAATATTCTTATTCACACTATCCGGTAGGTTAATCTACACAAAACGGAAAATAACTAAAATTAATAACAAATCATAAAGGGGTGCTGGTCAGAATAAGTTTCCGTCTTTTCAGATGGTAAGAGCTCTGAACATATTGTATAATAAGCGCTAGTCTTGTGGTTTTCGGTGAATGTATAAATTTTTGTCAGTTCCATAAATATTGTACTAAAAGAGGGAATGAAGCGATATCCAGCTGTTCAAAAACTGATCTCCAGGTATAGAAAGATTTTATGTCGGGTTGCTTGAGAGTGCAACCCTAAGCAGGAGCTAAACTCCATCCAAAACTAAATACGACCACGAGACATTTTCAAAGAGTTATATCGACGGAAAACTGGCAAATGGAAAGATATTTTTCTTATTTCACATAGAAATGTTACTTGTTATTTCATCATTATCGCTCTCTTTTCTAGGAGCCTTTCGTCAATAAGGAAAGTAGTAAAAACCGAAATAATTAGTTTGACATACAAACAGGAATTAATTTAAATATAAATTATCTAAGGTAATATTTGTATTTATGAACCAATTATTTTTTAGATAATGTTATTATATCGATAGAAGAGGTACCTTACACGACAATTTTTAGATTCGCTTAATTCCACATTTCGGCATTCGGAAAAGTAACAAGAACCAAAGCAATTAATGTGACTAAAAAGAAACAAAATAAGGACGCCAGTAAGTTTTGTGGAAACTCACAAAACAGGATAGGTATAACTGAGTATATTTTTCAATCAACTAATAGTGAAAATAAATTATGAGGTGCTTATTTCTATGCAGATCCAATTTGCCCCAAAGCAGCTGTAATTTACACTCGAATAAGCTTAAGCGACGCATAAAAAACAAAAGGCTTCAGGAAATAAGCGGCAACCTAACAAAATTGTATCAACAAAAATGCCCCAGCAAGTCTAACCTCACTGAGCACTAAAGATTGTTCATTATATGAACACCAAAATTCTGACATACATTTCTTTGTACGCTCAACTCCAAAATCGAAATTATTGCAATAATATATAAATAATTTTCTCTCAAAAAGTCAGTGTTGCCAATAGATGGATGCATAGTTACAATGGATACTCTAAGAAGTATCCACTGATTTTCACTTGAATTTTAAACGAAAGGAAATACTCAATCAACCTATTCATATAATCACGTCAGATATCGGATGGATATATGTCCCAAGCATATATTGGTTCCAAAATCTCCACCAATACCAGGGTAGAATATAATTCTCTCTATTATTATCACGTCAGATATCCGACGGATATAGTTCCCAAGCATATATTGGTTCCAATAACCCCCACCAATACCAGGGTAGAATTTAAATCCCTTTATATTATCACGTCAGATATTCGACGGATATATTTCCCAAGCATATATAGGTGTCCGCAACCCCCACCAATACCAGGGTAGAATTTTAATTCACTCCATTATTATCACGTCAGATATTCGACGGATATATTTCGAAAGCATATATTGGTGTCCGAAACCCCCATCAATACCAGGGTAGAATTTGATTCTCTCTATTATTATCACGTCAGATATTCGACGGATATATTTCCCAAGCATATATTGGTGTCCGAAAACCCCCACCAATACCAGGGTTAAACATTGTCAAAAAAAATTTCTGACAACAAGAGATGATCTAAATAAAAATACAGTTATTGAATATCCCTATTCAAAGTTTATTTTCGAGAGTGAAAATAGACTACAATAAGGATTTGCCGCAGAAATAATTTATGAAATCAATAATATAAATGGGAAAGTCCAAAATTCTTGTTAACTTATAATAGATTCGGATCTTCTAGATCCGAATCTAAATCGACATTCACCGTGTTGACAAGAGAATCAAACTCATTTTATAATAAATTTTGTATATAAGAAAATATATTAAGAATAGGTAGACAACAAATATCCTGGACAGATTAATTTTAATTATTTTTAAAAAAATGATTTTTCATAAAATTTTGCAACATAAAGATAATAATAAAATTTTATACTAGACTTAAAGTATAAACAATATAGAATGTGCAGACGTAGGGTTGACTATTATTTACCTGGACGAACTACTCGGTTGACAGGTATAAACAGGTATGTCAATAATAGTTACTTTCACTAATAGGATAATAGAAAAACATTTATATCAGCATAAGCGCTGTTTTATTCTGAACACGATGATAGGGGGTTGACTGAAAAAATCCCGGTCCTAATAGCAGTATACAAATTTTAAAGATTTAAATTTCAACGCGTGGGGAAACGAGTGACAGAGAGATCCGAGGTGAATATACAGTGTGATAATAAAGGACCGAACATTGCAGTTAAGTCTGATGGGATCGTGAATATAAGAAAGTGCGCATGCTCGGTATGTAAACTATATGGAAAGTAGAGGTACCCCTGCTACCCTCCATATTGTAAACAGTACACGATATTTTGGAGCAACTGACATTTGAATTCAGTTTGCGTTATTTCGGAGCAACTGAAAATATATTGCAAACAAATTAATTAATTACATACATAACAATCTAATATATTCAATACTAGCTGACCCAGCAAACGTTGTTCTGCCATATAAATTATTTTTATCTATTCATCTATCTGCCGATGTATATCTACCTATCTAACTATATATCTGTCTATCTAGATAGTTATCTATCTTTCTATCTATCTAACTATCTATCTATCATTCTGTCTATCTATCGGCATATCTATCTATCTATCTAGTTATCTGTCTTTCTATCTATCTATCAATCTATCTGACTCGGCAAAAACTTTAATCATTGGGAGTATGAAAAATATATTACGACCTATTCTCAAACCGACTATTGTTATTTTCGATTGTCATCTTGCAACCCTATTGCGGATCTATGGATAAAATTTAAAAAAATTAAAATTGCGATGGAATAATATGGGTTGATCGTAGAAGGGTAAAAAATTGAGAGTAATATGAATATTTTTATCCATTATTTATTAATCTATTATTATTTAATCTTGCCAGAAAAATTGAAGTAATATAATTTATAATTAACAAATAAAAAATAGGAGTTGATCGTAGAGGGTTGAAATTTAGGGTTGTATGTATTTTTGAATGCTGTAACATAAAAGAAATAGAACAGAAAAATAGATGTCCTATTCTCAGACCTAACTAATTTGCACACAAAATTTCAAGAGAATCGGTCTAGCCATTTTGGAGGAGTTTAACAAATAAAAAATAGGGGTTTGATCGTAGAGGGGTGAAATGTATGTATTTTTGAATTTATATATCATAAAAAAATAGAACAGAAAATTTTGTCTGAAAAATAAAAATAAAAATTAAGGGGTGGACCACCCCTCGGTCGACCCTCAAACTTCAGAGGGATGAAAAGTAGATTTTGTCCGATTCCCAGACAGTCATATCTGTAAAGCCGTTATTGAGTTATAAATAGTGTAACTAACACGACTTTCTTTTATATATATATAGATAATACAAAAATATTAAACAATATAACATAAATTAAACAAATAAATAAATAAATATATATATATATATATATATATATATATATATATATATATATATATATATATATATATATATATATATATATATATATATTTATATATATTTATATATATATATTTATATATATATATATATATATATATATATATATATATATATATATATATATATATATATATATATTTATATATAAATATATATATATATATATATATATATATATTTATTTGTTTAATTTATATTATATTGTTTAATATTTTTGTATTATATTGAATATATTAGATTGTTATGTATGTAATTAATTAATTTGTTTGCAATATATTTTCAGTTGCTCCCAAATAACGCCAACTGAATTCAAATGTCAGTTGCTCCAAAATAACGTGTACTATTTACAATATGGAGGGTAGCAGGGGTACCTCTACTTTCCATATAGTTTACATACCGAGCATGCGCACTTTCTTATATTCACGATCCCATCAGACACAACTGCAATGTTCGGTCCTTATCACACGGTATACTTACCTACCTCGGATCTCTCTGTCACTCGTTTCCCCACGCGTTGAAATTTAAATCTTTAAAATTTGTATACTGCATTAGGACCGGGATTTTTGCAGTCAACCCTATATCATCGAGTTCAGAATAAAACAGCGCTTATGCTGATATAAATGTTTTTCTATTATCCTATTAGTGAAAGTAACTAGTATTGACATACCTGTTTATACCTGTTAACCGAGTAGTTCGTCCAGGTAAATATTAGTCAACCCTACGTCTGCACATTCTATATGTTTTATACTTTAACCTTCCGGTAGTCGCGCACGGTCTCAGGGTCCGGGTTTATGTTTAGTTACTGATTTTAGAAAAACTGAGAAACTTGGCAAGCGCGCATTAATTCTACCTTCCTAACTACTCGTTACCGTAGCACAGTGTTAGTTTGAACTTGAGTGTGTTTGTATGTGAATATCTACAGCCTAAACCGGTCTGCAGCACCGGGGCGACTAGCGGTGATACAAAATTGTTTTCTTTGTAATATATAGTGAAGTTAGGTAAATATTACTGAAACGATGTTTTTTTATTATATGTACAATTTTATTATTAATTTCAGATATGGGTTCTTATGAGAAAGAACAGGAGCGATTGAGGTTGTTGTTGGAAGAGGTTCTAACCGATAATGAAGAAGAATTTTATGATAAATCCGATATTGAGGAATCTGATCATGAGGAAGTAGATCTAGAAAGAAGAGATTTTTGATAGGGAAGAGGGTGATTTTATTAATAGCAACTCATTATCATTCATCGGAAAAGATACCGTAACATATTGAAGAAAATGTTCGTCAGTCCCTAAGGCTGTAAGAACTAGAGCAGATAATATTGTTAAAATTTTTCCATCTCCTAAATTATCAACAAGAACTTTGAAAAAAGCAAAAGAAATATGGGAATATTTTATAGATGACGCCATGGTTAATATAATTGTACAGTTTACAAATCAATATACAGAATATATTTCTCAGAGCTTTGGTAGATCAAGAGATGCTAAAAGTACAAACCCATCGAGATTCGTGCTATAATGGGACTACTTTACTTGGCAGGAGTTTATCATGCAAATCATTTGAATATTGAAGATTTGTGGAAGACAGATGGATCAGGTATAGAATTATTTCGACTTACCATGTCCTTGCAAAGGTTTAGATTTCTTTTACGAACTTTACGTTTCGATGACATGATTTCTCGTGTAGAAAGAAGATCATTAGACAGACTGGCACCTGTAAGAACTCTATTTGATAAGTTTGTAACTAATTGTCAAACTGCTTATAATCACTCGGAATATGTAACTGTTGATGAAATGCTCCCAGGATTTCGAGGAAGATGTAGCTTTCGTCAATACATTCCCTCAAAGCCAAATAAGTATGGCATCAAAATATATGCAATATGTGATGCAAGTACGTATTAGGGTCATTCTACTTTTTAACCTACAAAATGGTGTCTCTGCCAGTAAGTGAAAAAAAATACGAGGAAATTACCATTATTTTTTCTTAATTGTATTTCAACATGCACTGTACCAAACACATAATGACTATGAACGATGAAATAACATATGTTTTGAATAATTTCATTGTAAAAAGTACGTTACAGAGTTGTAAATACGCGTGACAGAAGTGTATTTCATACAAATCACAGTGTCCCCCGCTACCTCGGCTTGCGTATAATCCATAATATTACGAAAACATTATATGATGGCAGAAAACGTAAAAATATCTTATAACTTCCAAAAGTATTAGCTATGTTGTAAGAGCAACTAATACTTTCTATCAATTTCAATAAATTTAAAAAAAAATCTCAAATACTTGTCTCCTACTACTTGATGTTTTATTTTGTAAATTCTGTCACGTGGGTTCTCCTTCGAAGTACACGTTTGTGCCGCTCGTCTTTGTGGCCTGCGCTGGAGGTTCAGACCCTCTTACCCCCTTAGTACGATTTCCCCTCTGAGATCAAGAGACAGCGGGTCAGTTGTCCGAAAGATGTGAAAGGAGGTGTGTGTGTTTATTCGGCGACCGCTTCGTCACGTAAGTAATTAACTGAAAATATAATTATTATTGTTACTTTTCGTTGTCTACTCTTAAGCAATAGAAAATATTTTATTGCCAACGTGCGAATTATATATTCTATTTTAACTTTCAAATGTTATCGACTTTGCAACACATTTTTACCACTCCGTCACGTGACAACTCCGTCACGTGACAACTCCGTCACATGTTTATTGTGACGGAGTGGTGAAGTACGTGACGGAGGGGTAAAATAAACGATAGGCATGTTCTATTTATGCTGAATACGGGAAATACTGAAATAAATATACTAGTTATTATGATAATTATTCCCACCGAGAGTGTTCCAAATATTTTTTTAACTTCTCGTATGTTCAGGTACATCATGGCGAAAAAGAAAACATTAACACCAGCAGAAAGACAGCGGCGTTTTCGGGAGAAACCAAGAAATGACCCTGAGAAGGTACCTGAAATAAAGCGCAAGGATTTAGGAAGGTACCATGCTCGAAAGAAACTAGTGGCAGACATGACTACGCGAGAACATCGGATCAAAAAGCGAGTTTGGCAAGAAGCAAATAAAAAGAGAAGGGAGAAGAAAAAGATGCTCGAAGAAGTACTTTCAAACACGCCGCCTTCATCACCAATACCACAAAGCCCACGAATGGCTCCATCTACAACACCGACTGTTTCTGAAGTATCCACTCCTAGTTCAAGGGGAAGAAAGAAAGTGAAAAGAGATAGAACAAAGTTATACAGAGATAATATTAAGTTTCAAGAAAGAATATACCAGTTAGAGAAGAAAGTTCGAAAATATAAGAAGAGATTGCACAGACAATCAAAAAAAGACAGCAGCAGCAACAGAGATGAAAGCAATAGTCAGAATACACAAAAGTACAGCATTCTTTCTAATGCAATTAAAGAACGATACAAAGCTGTCAAAAGTCGACAAGGAAAACGTCTCATCCAATCGGTTCTTCGAACACGTATCGTAAAAGAATCCAGAATGCATATCGAATTGGTAAGAGACACATTAGGTGTAGACCGACCTTCAACATACAAGAGCGTTCTACTAAAACAGACTGATCTTGTAGGGAAGATTCGTCAGTTCTTCTTGCGGGATGATGTAACGAGAGCTACAGCTGGTGAAAAGGAGACTGTCACGCACAACAACAAAAAAGTACAGAAAAGATTTTTATTGGACTCCATGAAAAACATATACAAAGTCTTCTTGAAAGAAAATAGTGGCCTCAAATGCCACTACAACTACTTCACTAAACATAAGCCATTTTATGTGAAGCCACCTACTGTAGATGGAAGAGATACTTGCTCATGTAAGTTACATGCTAATGTTACCTATGTGGTTAATACATTACATAAGAATAGAGTAATTGTGCAGAAAGACACGAATGCAGTCTTAGAATCACTAGTTTGTTTTGTTGATTCGGTATCATGTATGAAAGGAGTTTGTCCGGAGTACAAGAATCGGTGCATAGAGTATGACAAAAGTAACCAAACGCAGATTGTAGAGTTACGACAGTGGATAAGGAAAAGTGAATTTGTAGAAAAATCAGAGAAAAAGGTGAAGATTACAAAAAATGTACCAGTTACTGAAAAGCTCACCATTGAAGAAGTGATTTATAAATTTGAAAGCGAGCTGCAAAACTTCAAAAGGCACATCCACAGTATCAGACATCAATACAAAGCTTACCGACAGTGCATCGACGGGCTGACAGAAAGTGAAGTAGCATTACATATGAAGAGTACACGGGAATAATGATCAGAGTCACAAAACCTACAATTCGCAGGATTTCAAATTTAAAATTCACAGACTCAAAACTTACATTTAAATTACGCTTAAAGTGCGGTTTTATACATTCATGTGTTATGTATTTGACTATAATATTGTTAAGCAAAAACCAAGTTGATATCATTTGTAGTATTCCCAAAATAAAATAATTCTTCATATTGTGTCAAAACATTGTATGGAAAAATGATCAGAGTCCTGTACTCTCTGTTCTTTGTTGAATGGAATAGCAAACACCAAAATGATGTTTAAATGATTCTATTTTATTTTTTTTATTATATAACATACAATATTGTGGTTAATATTTTCAGAAAGAAACAAATAATTAGGTAGCAATAATTGCACTAATTGGGATCTCTTCTTCTTCATCATTTTCCATCTCGTCAGAATTTTTGTTTGAAAACAATAGGAGTTTTGAATAAAACTCTTGTGCAGGTGGTTCGCAAAATCGTTTGAGGTGTTGCAAATCTGCAATTTTTTCGGGTTTTAAATCAATTGGTCCAGCATAAAGTGCTTTCAGTATAGTTTCTGATGGTATCTGTTTCTTATTTGATTTTGATGTGTTTCTCGAAGTCATTTTTAGACTGGTTATTTGAAACATGCCATTGTAAGTTTCTCGGTGAAGCAGCATTTGTGGTTTATCCTTGGTCACTTTTAAACACAAAGCAGGTCGGGTTCCAATCGGACAAGTTTTCTTATACAGAGGTTGAAGAAACTTACTCCAGTTTTTAAACATTTCTTGCTGACAGTCGATTACAGTAAATGGACTGGGTTTGACTCGACTGTTCCTTATAACAGCTCTCCAATCTTCCGGTATTTCAGCATGGGATCTTTGGTTGATCAATCCCATGTTTTTGTCGCATTCAAGATATGAATGTCCCCGAATGGGGAATACAATCGTTATTTCATCAAAACGTTTTACTTCGGATACGAGGTAATGTACGAAACGTATAACTGTATAGTTTTTATTTTGTCCAGCACACGAATCACAGAATATGATCAACTCACGTACTGTTTGACTGAGAACTTCAGTAACGAAGTGAAATAACATTGAACATACATCATCTGCACCTTTCCTTGCGACAGATTCATCATATGTGTAAAAAACAGATTCGCCATTTGACAATAGATGAATATTAAAGCTATAAAATGAAAATTGTCTGCGATAATACACATCGTTTGTGCTTATGTTGGGCAAGGGTAAATTTTTCTGGAAGTCCATGGTGATTGCTTCTACTGTTTCCGATTTCTGAGCAGCCCTTCTTGCTTGGCGTTTTCTTTCGTAAAATGTGTTTGCCTTTTTTTTATGTAATTTCATTTCAAACTGGAGTTTTCTCAACTGTTCGTCAAGCGTCTTTTGGTGATCAAGATTATTTGAATTAGTTGTTCTTTCAGTTAATAATCCCATTTCCTTTGCTTTTTGCTCGTCACATGTACTGCACGTGTCAGTTCTAGGGTATCCGAAAGATATGTTGAATTTAGTCATAAAAATAAGTCTGAACTTTTCATAAGATACTGAATTGCCCGGATGTTTTCAGTATACATTTTGTGTAACTTTTTAATGTTCAAATCTTCAGGCAAGTAAATTTTATCAGTTTTTGCGAGACTGTAATGAGCTTTGCGACCTTTTAACGAAGCAATGAATGTGGAAACACAGTTCATGGTGTCAGTTGAGAGTTTTTGAGGTCGGTTTGTGTATTTTCCCCGTTTGTCTACTGGAGCCTTCCCAGTGTCAACTAGAGCAGCTTTGATAGTTTGTAGTCGACGAGGAGTAATTCCAAATAATGCAAGAAATGCTTTGTAACATACCTGAAGAAACTTATGTTGATAAAAAATTCATTAAGTATATAAAAACTTACTTGTATTTCACAGCCTCGGCCATCCCGTATGATACGAACACGATATGCATAGGAACTATTGTGGAAAACAGCTTCTTCTGATGATTTTCTATTTCTTCGTCGCTGAACTGGAATTATTGAAATTAAAGCCGCCAAGTACCCATTTTGTTCATTTCGTGTGTCAAAACCATTGAATTGATTAATTAACTGGTTTCTTTCCTCTGTATTAATGTTTTCGAAGCAAGAAAATCTTGAACAGTGACAATCTTCACCTGTGGCACATCCTTTCACACGTAATTTTTTGGCCACGTCCTTTAAACTTCCATAAGATGGCTTTTTTCTTGTTAATTTGGACTTAATATTCCTCTTCAGATGATATTTTGTCATTGGAATTGTCGATATCCATTATAGTATTTATCTAACAACAACTTCTTCGATAATATTAAAACATAACATAACCTAACCTTATTACTATTTTGACGTATAAACTGCTTTTACACTATAAACCAACTGAATGGGTGGTTGGACTCTGATCATTTTTGTGAAGTTTCGCGTGGACTATGATCGTTTTTGCGTAAACCAGTGAATTTTAAAACGTTTATAACTTGGACTCTGAGTATTATTTTATAAATCGGTAATGACCAAACGAAAGCTCTTGTAAAACTTTACCAGATGGCACTAACAGTTTATTTTCGACCAAAATTGGACCCTGATCATTAATCCCGTGTACTCTTCATATAGATTTTAGTGAGAATTATGCCTGCAAGTATCACTCTGAAGTCCAGTCTCACCATTTCGGTGGTTCTCGAAATCAAATCACCCTGCATACAGCAGTGATGTACCATTTTTCAGCAGAAGCACAGAGAAAACAGGTAACTTCATAGTGTACAGTATCATCCAATCAGAACCATGGACCTGCTGCGATTTGGGCGCACCTTCATCCAATTCTGTTGGAATTAAAAGAAAAATACCCGGCTGTAACAACTGTTCACTTCTTCTCTGATGGACCTGCAACCCAGTACAAGCAAAAAATAAAGTTTTCCCTAATGGCAAACAGGTTTTTCGAAGAATACGAGTTTCGCAAAATATCCTGGAACTTCTTTGAATCAGGGCATGGAAAAGGAGCTGCTGATGGAATTGGGGGAACAATAAAACGCCAAGCTGATGCCATAGTAGCTAGGGGATACGATATTGCAGATGTATTCCAATTATTTTCCGCACTTCAAGATGCCAGCAAAATTAAACTGTTCATGGTGACAGACGAAGACGTAGAAAAGGTAGGAGCAACGATTCCAAGTAATATTGTGCCCCTGAAAGGAACAATGCAAGTCCACCAAATTTTCACGGAAACTCGTGGAATTTTAAAATATAGGGTATTGAGTTGTTTTTGTGAACAATTCTGTTCTTGCCACGTTCCTAAAAGTTATCGGCCTCCGCCTGAAACCCAACAACAACAAAATACTGTGGACGAGTTCTTCTCCAACGAAAATGAAGACGATATAATTCATTATGTGGAGGATTTGTCGCTCGCTGATATTACCAACACAATTGGGATGCCCCGAAAATTTTTTTACGATACTGTGTATAGCCCAGATGGATCATCCGATGAAGATCAACCTTTGGCGTCTTTCAAAACGAAGGATCCAACTGATGAAATTGCCATCTACGGTACTTCTTACCAAACACTCCAGCCTGAAGTAGTTCATCCAGTGAATACAAAAGATGGAGTATACGTATTGGTTAAAGTACGAAGCGATAGGAAAATCCAATACACTTACGCTGGAGTAGCAAAAAGTACCGTCGATGAAGAAGGCGATGTCTTGGTAATGTTCCTAAAAACAGACAATGATAGTGGAAGACTGTTTAAGTTGGTGGAGAATGACGTATCGGATGTTCCATTTGATGATTTAATTAAAGTATTGCCAGCTCCGAATGTTATTAAAAAGAGAAAGAGACAATATTTCCAGTTCGAAGAACCACTGTCAGTATTCGAAAAATAAGACTTTCTATCAGTGGTTTCGAAATAGAAACATTGTCCGTCTAGATTGCGTATTTGTTTATTATGATTATTTTGTTTTATGTTTTTGGAAATTTTAATTTCTTGTCAAGTTAGACTAAAATTTTTGTTTGTTTAAGATGAGTGAGTAGTCATTTGATTTATACTAAAATGCGAATCTCTTATTCTAGAGGTTCTCAAATGTGATTTCATTATTCATCTAAGTTCGATCTCATGTTATCTTATATGACATTGTTGAAGACTGATAAAGATTTATACCAAAATAAATGATTCTAGAAAAATTAACCTGTTTTATTCCAAAACGCAGTCTAGTAGCAACTCTGTCACATACGTTACTACTCTGTCACGATGTTGTCTCCTAGTGGAAAAATTGTTTTGGTCGTCTATATATTTTGTTTTGTCAAGGGCAACATTGAAAAATTTATATTTATAATAGTTGATGAAATTGTCATCTGTGATATTCCTATTTATTTGTAAATTATAGTTCAAATTGATTTATAGCAATAACATATGTCATATTAGCAGAAAATGTGACATAGTGGTATAGGATTATGAATAAAACATATTTTATGAATAAAAATGTACTATTTTGATATATTTTGTGAAAGTTCCTTCAGTTAGTCAATTTATTGCGAAAGTAGAAGTTATTTCGCCAAGAGTATTCGATAGAATAAAATGAAGGATTTCGTGACAGAATTGTAAATTTTTTTGTCGAATCCATCTGTTTCAAATTCATAGAATTGGAATTTACTTTATTTTCAAATTGCGTGATTTATATGTGTGAATTTCACCTTATTGGCAGTGAGGGCGAAAAAAAACTGAATCGCACTCATCATGTGTTTACGAGTGAAATGAAAGAAGTCGTCAGATAAGAGAACCAGTTGAATTCACGCTTTCGTTGATGTTACATCCCGCTTTGATGTATTATTACGTCGTTTTTCGAATATTCATTTAGTTTTTCATTTTGGGAATCGAGTTATTTCTGACAGGATAGTTGTTCCTGGTGATATATGAGATTTGGATATCTCATCGCTACAGCTTGCAGTTCAGAGGGCCCTCTTCCACACTATACAGGACGTCCCAAGGTAAGTGCGCTTCTTTTGGCCCATTTATTGATCCTGCCTTATTTTATTGATTATTTAATATCGCCTATAGGTCACGCAAAGGTAAAATTCCAGAAAAAGCCTTTTGGCAATATACGTCCAGTTTTTCTCCCCGGTCGCTATTGAGAGAGGGTACGCTAACATTTGTTTTTTTTTTATAAATACCCTAGTTTTTTGCACATGGTCCTTCGAGCCGGATTAAGGACTGGATTTTCTGGAATTTCCGAAAAAAAAAAATTTTGGTAATTCTCAAGCATATAAATTATTTTTTCTTTAGTTGTCAAATTTTACAAAGTTCACCAACGGCTTGATTGGTGCAAGCTTAAATTCCTCATAAATTCTTCCTCATTCTTTCAAAGAGCCTTTGAAACGATAGATAGACAGCTACTCTTATATAAATTGAGAAAAATTGGATTGAATGGCGAAGTGTATCAATGGTTCTGCTCCTACTTGAATAATAGATACCAAAAAGTTAAATATGGAAATAGCGTTTCATCCCCAAGGATGACGCTACACGGAGTGCCACAGGGAACAGTCCTCGGACCGTTTTTGTTCAATTTATATATAAATGATATAGGGAATTATATAAGCAATTGTGATTTGTCTCTGTTTGCAGACGACACCATATTATATATCACGGGTGATAATGTTGATCAGATGTTTAATTCGGTTAATGAGGATCTAAATAGACTTTTTTAATATTTATGTGACAACCACCTTAAGGTGTATATAAGTAAATCTAAATACATGTTAATGGGGAGTAGATACAAGCTAATTCAAGGTAATATCAACAACCTTACATTAGAAATAGATAGAAATAGCTTGGAGAGAGTACACCAAATTAAATATTTGGGAATTATTTTGGACGAAAATTTGAATTTTAAATCACATAGTGAATATATATGTAACAAAATGTCAAGAAAAGTATACTTCCTTGCAAGACTCAGCAATAAAGTTAACATGAATATACGACTTTTGTTGTTGAAAACAATGATAATGCCACATGTAGATTATTGCTTATCAGTATTGTTTGCGTTGCAAAAAACTTGCAAGGATAGTATCCAGAAAATACAAAATAGGGGTATGCGTATTGTATTGAAGTGCAATAGGAGAACACCCATTAAAATGATGCTAAAAGTCTTAATCCTAATGAACGTGAATCAGCGAATTGTATTTAGAACACTTGATTATGTTCATAAAATAGAACATAACATGACACCTAGTTATTTGAAGGAATATTTGCAGAACGTTAATGATATACATGGATATGAAACATGGCAGCGAAATAATTTTTATGTGAATTCCTATAACACCACACAGATGAATAACTCAACATTCAGTGAGGGTATCAGATTATATAACACTTTGCCAAGAAATATAAAAAACTCGAATAGTTATAGATGCTTTAAAAAATCAATTATGTTTATGAACATTTTTAAGTCTGTATACTCATACTGAAAAAATTGTGTTGTTAATAGCTTTTTTATGCTAAATAAATATTATTATTATTATTATTATTATAATTAATTTTGTAAAATCTTTCCACAAAAGAGAATACAATTTGAAATTTTCTTGATTTCGTTCATAAATCTCGAAGATAATCAACCAGATAAAATATAATCACATCAAAAAACCGCTTTGTAAAACATACGTTTTCACGCTACATCTGGTCGCCATTCTGCTATTACATATTTACCTATGTGCTAACCATAGGCGCACATTTTCTATTTTCCTCACTTGACATTGACTCTCTTATATTTTTTTAAAAATGTCTGATAAAACACGCCGTAATTTCACATTAAGAAAGAGTGCTTTAAACGAAATGAGTACACTCAAACAGGTAGCTATTGATGCTCAGAAGGAACAAACTCTTTTTGTTAAGTTCAAGGTACGATATACCACCATCGAAGAAATTAAAGATGAGTTCTTTAAGTATCATAATGCTCTCTTGGCATCTTTGGCAGCTGACAAAGATTATAATTTGGAAGAGGAAGATGCTATTAAAATTGAATTTTTGGAAAGTTATTATGACGTTAGATCTATTTACACATCATTATTTCACCAAGATCCTTTCAACACGACAGTTAAATCTCAGTCCAACGTATCAGATCATTCAGATACGACTCACGTTAAACTGCCCAAAATTCAGTTGAACAAATTTTCCGGTGATATTCGTGATTTCCCCAGTTTTAAAGATATGTTTGATGCTGTAGTGCATTCCAATAATAGCATACCGCCAGTAGAAAAATTCAATTATCTACGATCAGCTCTAGAAGGTACACCTTTGGATTTGATTAGAAGACTTAACGCAGATAATTATCAGATCGCCTACGAAACCTTGGTGAAGCGCTACACAAATCCTAGAGCTCAAGCACGCGCACATTGGTTGGAAATAGAGAATTTTCCGACCCTAAAATCTGAGAATCCTACACAATTACGAAAATTATTAGATACTTTCGCCATTAATTTAGAAAGTCTTAAAAACATGAAAGTCGCAGTACACTGCGATTTTATTTTAACACATATGTTACTCTCGCGATTGGATCCTGACACATCCCGCGCTTTTGAGAGAGAACATGGATCAACTGCTATACCCGCATATGATACGCTCGTCAAATTTTTAGAAGAATACTGCAACGGTTTGATCAATTTAAATAGTACATTGTATGCAAAAAATTCACCAAATAAATCTACGCCACTTAATGATAACCGAAAAAGGAACTCCTTCATGACGCAGACAAAATTTCGAAGTCCTAAGTGTGTTATATGTCAATCCGACCATCCAACTTATAATTGTTACAAATATTTAGAGAAAATCGCCCCAAGAGCGGCACCTCCTTTGTGGTAGTCACAATTTATGCTTTGGCTGTTTAAGTAGTTTTCACGACCTTAAGAATTGTAAATCGTCGTCATCCTGCCGAAAATGTAATAGTAAAACTCATCACACCACTTTGCATTTCGACCGTAAAAGTAACACAGTCGACGCCACTGCTTCTACTTCAGAAAGCCCGAGAGTCGGACGCGACCTGTCCCCTACAAGGATGGTTATGTGCGCTCGAAATTCCCCGGTCTCATCGAGACCTCAAGTCTTGCTATGTACTGCACTAGTTGAAATTCAAACGGGAAAAGGGCATTTCAAACAATTTCGCGCTATTTTGGATTCCGGTTCGGAAATTTCGATAATTTCTAAGAAATGCTTTTCCGCTCTGAACCTTCGTAGTTCACCGTGTAATACCGTGATTAACGGAATAGGTAATAAAACGCAATTAGAAAATTTAGGTAATGTTGAAATTTTTGTAAAGCCGGTTGGATTAAGCGATCCAACATTTGTTATAAACGCCACAATACTTCCAAAAATATGCGAAAAGCTTCCTTCGCGCAGTTTACCTCCGCAATCGTGGAATTATTTAAATAATTTGAAGTTGGCAGATCGTAAATATTATCATCCCGGAGATATATATGTACTTTTAGGTGCGGATGTGTTTTCGAGAATTTTGATGGGCGAGCAGAGTCAGGGTCAAGACGGTGGTCCAGATGCACTTAATACGGTTTTCGGTTATGTTTTGATTGGAAAAATTAATAACAACACTGTTTCTTCTCGCTCGGTTCATTCTTTATTTTGTGAAACGGATTGCTTAAACGATCTGAATGATTCAATGAATAAATTTTTCGATTTAGAATCGGTACCAAATTTTGATGTCGGTTCGGGGACGGATATTTGCGAGAATATTTTTATAAATAATTTTTATAGAACTCAAGAAGGGAGATATGTTGTGCCTCTTCCTTTCAAGGAAACATTTCCTTTGTTTCCTAATAGTCGGGATTTAGCCGTGCAACGATTCATGAGTCTTGAACGTCATTTGTTGAAAAATCCCAAGTTATATGGAGACTATTGTTCTGTGATGAAGGAATACTTAACTTTGTCTCATATGGAAATTGTCGAACCTGCGGAGACTATGAATAACTTTTATTTACCCCATCATGCCGTGTTACGACCGGATAAATCGAGTACTAAACTTAGAGTTGTATTCAACGCCTCGGCAAAAATTTCGAATAATTCGAGGACCTTGAATGATTTTCTTCATGTTGGTCCGAAACTTCAAACAGAGATATCCATTTTGATTCGTTTTCGATTGAAAAAAATTTGTTTTACCGCGGATATTAAGCAAATGTACCGACAAATTGTGGTAGCTCCCGCATTTAGAGATTATCAACGTCTCATTTTTCGCTTTTCATCCTCAGATAAGTTGATGGATTTACGAATAAAAACGGTGACTTTTGGATTTAATTGTGCACCTTACCTTGCGTTGCGGAACTTACGACAACTCGCGATAGATGAAAAAGAATATTTTCCTTTGGCCTCGACCATTCTAGTAGAGGATACGTATATTGATGATATATGCAGCGGAGGTAGTTCTTTACATGAAGCGAAGAATTTACGCGACCAACTCATTGCATTATTAGCTAGAGGGGGATTTGAATTACGCAAATGGGCGAGTAATGAGCCGAGATTATTAGAAGATTTAGCAGAAGATTGGGTCTCATTTAATCCTATGACTTTTGAACTACAACGAAACGCTTCCATTAAAATTTTGGGTCTTTACTGGGATTCAATTAGTGATTGTTTATTCTATAATGTCAATCCAATTGATCGCCCTATTACTAAGCGGAATCTTCTCTCCGAATTAGCCAGAATTTTCGATCCTTTGGGATTTCTTGCACCTGTGACATTTTGGTGCAAGTACCTTATACAAAAATTATGGGTTTTAGGCCTCGACTGGGATGAGACCCCAGGTCAAGAGATTTCTAGGATTTGGCTGAAATTTAGAAGGGAGTTACGTTTATTATCATCAGTTAAAATTCCTCGTTGTTTTGATTTTGACTCCGGGAGTATGATAGAATTGCATGCCTTCACTGACGCCTCGGAGCGCGGTTATGGTACTGCGGTTTATCTCAGAGTCATAAAAGCTGATAAAATTACGACTTTTCTTTTGTGCGCAAAGTCAAAGGTAGCTTCTTGCTCAAAAATGATTTCTATAGCCCGGATGGAACTTTGCGGAGTCGTTTTACTCACGAAAGTAGTTCGTTGGGTTCAGTCTGTTTTAATAAATAAAATACAGATTCGTAGCATTTACGCATATACTGATTCACAAATAGTTCTTGCTTGGTTAAACTCAAATCCGAATCGTTGGCAAACTTTCGTGGCCAATCGTGTCGCATATATTCAGGAAAAGTTCGATTGCTCTTGTTGGAGTTATGTGAAGTCTCAACATAATCCCGCAGACGCTGCATCTCGTGGAGTTTATCCATCGGAACTCTTAAATTGTGAAATTTGGCTTCGAGGTCCTGCATTTTTACAAGAATCTAGGGAAGAGTCAGTTGTGGTTGATTTACAAACTAATGAGGAAGAACGGAAAAATGTTTTATTTGTGGTCCAGGAATCAAATCTCTTGGATAACTTGATGAATAATGTATCATCGTTTTCTCGCCTTCAGCATGTTATTGTGATCATATTACGCTTCATCTTCAATTGTAGGGATCCCCTGCGAAAACGTGTTGGGTTTTTGACATCATTCGAATTAAACAACGCTTTGAAAATTTTGATTAAGTACACGCAGTCTATTTCCTTTGCCTCGGAAATTTTTGACAATAAGTTTTCAAAACCTCTTCAAAAATTGAATGTTTTTTTCGATGAAGACCACATACTACGGGTAGGTGGAAGATTGACATACTCTGATCTTTCTTACGATAGGAAGCACCCTATTCTGCTTCCCAGAAAAGGACGTTTTGTCCAGTTGTTAATAGAGTTTTACCATGTCAAGCACATGCATGCCGGTAGCAAACAACGCAATTCTTGATATCTCAAAAGTTAAGCTATGTCCCTTACCGATTGAAGCTTGAAAACGTTGGTTTCAATTAATTTTTTCTTCTATTTTTTTATTTTTGCGCAAAGTTTCTGGTTGATTAACTTCACCTTTTTTGAGCACTCGTTTATTTTTTTTATTTTTTTTTGATCCACCATATCGGTTAAGTGGTATGGTTGTTGCATTGTTTATTTTAAAGCCACGCCTTTAGCGTGTCTTTGTGGGGGGGAGTATGTTTCAAATTCATAGAATTGGAATTTACTTTATTTTCAAATTGCGTGATTTATATGTGTGAATTTCACCTTATTGGCAGTGAGGGCGAAAAAAAACTGAATCGCACTCATCATGTGTTTACGAGTGAAATGAAAGAAGTCGTCAGATAAGAGAACCAGTTGAATTCACGCTTTCGTTGATGTTACATCCCGCTTCGATGTATTATTACGCCGTTTTTCGAATATTCATTTAGTTTTTCATTTTGGGAATCGAGTTATTTCTGACAGGATAGTTGTTCCTGGTGATATATGAGATTTGGATATCTCATCGCTACAGCTTGCAGTTCAGAGGGCCCTCTTCCACACTATACAGGACGTCCCAAGGTAAGTGCGCTTCTTTTGGCCCATTTATTGATCCTGCTTTATTTTATTGATTATTTAATATCGCCTATAGGTCGCCTATATTAATTAAATTTACGTGACCTTAATTGTATATATATGGTGTCCCTAGGGTGGTGGATTAGTTCAGAATTCTTTATACAACAATGTGGTCCGGATTGATGCTCTAGAAGACGCCTAACAGGTGCTAAATCTTTTCTCTTCGAAGTGGTTAGTATCTCCCTGAAATCTTGAGCTCGTGATGGCGTGTGTCTACAATCAACTACGTATTTTTGTCTCCTTCAAAGCCTGGATCCAAAAATATGGCTCAAAAATAAATATCCAAGATAAGTCTCCAAAATAAGTACCCAAAATAAGGAATACAAAATTTGAATTTATATAAAATTCGCATACAAAATAACTTTTCGTTAAACTTCTCAAAATTTCATTCTGCTATTAATCCAAAATACAAAATGCTGAAGTTAAAAATCCATTAAATTATCCCAGAAATCCCTGAGTCGAGAATTCGTTGTAAATGAAATATTCAGAAAATTAAGCACCCGAAAGCATATCAAGAAATAAATTAGAGCATAAAAATCACCTGTAAAATGGAACAAAAAATAAGCGAAAGAAAATCATAAAAACTATAAAATAATTTCAGGTTGTAGTGAAGTATTAAAACTGGATAATGGCGGCATCTGAAATCATGAAATAATTACTTACCGTGATATGTCCTCCTCTGCACAATAACTTTACTAGAAGTAAGAGTCATTCCTCCCTGAAGTATATGTCAGGGAGGCGGGCAGCTTGAGTTTGGGATTAACTCCTTCAGCCAGATCATAGGGTACACTTGTATGTACAAGTGCATTAAGGATAGGTGAGACGGGATATTTATGGAACATAGGAAGTGTGGGTAGGGTTCAGAGGATTGATACTGGCCCAGCATTCGCCTTGTAAGTTTGCAAGCAGTGACTTACATTACCATGAGAAAACCTCTGAAAAAAACTCATGGCAGACCAGTCGGCCACGGGGTTTGAACCCGAGACCTCCCAAATACTAGCCAGCGTACTTAACATACTCGACTAACTAGCTTGATAATTTATATAGTTTCTTGTCAAGAAGTTATTTATTGGGAGGGTTGCGGAGTCTGCGCTTATAAGTTGGTATTTGCGAAATCTATAATATCGGAAGATTTTAGATCGGAACGAATTACGTGAATCTTGAATTGAAACTAGTTGGCTACGTTTATGTGTAATTCACTTGACTTTTCTAGATTTATAATTCAGAGCGTGTTTTTCCGTAACAACTTAAGAATATTTATTTATATATTTAGAAATTACATACTGATTTTTTAAATTTATTAATAACATTCTAATACTACTCTGTCCCTCTGCGCTACGGTCAATGATCTTGATTTCATTTCAATATAAGATCGAGTCGCATAGGAGTACATTAAGTGAAATTTTTCCAATCTCTCTCCAGATTCGTCTATAAGGTGAGTGCCTTTACAAATTAGACGCAGTAATTATTTTTGTATTTTTGACATCAGTTTTCACTATTTATCTTTTTCATGATAGGAGTACATAAACTGAAATTTAAGATGTGAATGATGTCGAATATAAAGTACAGGTTGTATATGGCAGGAGTAGGGGATAGGATGAATGAGGGTGGTAAATTCTGCACGTAGGACACTTAAACTTTGGTATATGTTAGAAAAGGTGTGGAATCGACAGGGTGTTACTTTGGGGTTATTTTTTCATGTATTTTTAGCCTAAAATTGGTAGTTTCGGAGAAAATGCGAGTTTTGTGTATTTTGTGAATTTTCATAGTGACTAAAACGGATTCACGGTTCGAAATACATGAGGTTGGTAATTTCTGCTAACAAGATGAAAATGTTTTGATATATTATAGTAAAACGTTGAAATAGATAAGGAATTACTTTGGTGAGATGTTTTTTCATTTCATTTTATTTTTTATCTAGAACGAGTTGTTTATGGTATAATACAACTTGATGAATTTTCGGACTTAGGAGAAATATAGAGCTCTTACTACAAGGTTTACTTTGGTTTTGTAAATTATTCTTGTAGGGAGCCTAATATATTATAAAAAAAGTGTGAAGAATCCACTGGTGATTACTTGAGGTTGTCTTTTTTTAATATTTTTTCCGTCTTGCAATCCAAGTTATCATTTTTCTCGATAAGAGTACAGTGAAAATGAGCTGAGTTATAGAAGCGAATGTTGGTAAAATACAAAGTTCATTGATTACGTAGGGATGGGATGGGGTGGTAAGTATGAGCGTATATATATATATATATATATATATATATATATAAATATATAATATATATATATAAATATATATATATATATATATATATATATATATATATATATATATATATATATATATATATATATATATATATATATATATAAGAGTTTGTCAATTTTCTAAGTGAATAGTGGACACGGACGAATTACCAGTTCTCAGTAAAGGTTTCGTATAAGATTCGTGAATTCTGCACGTAGGGTGCTAATACTTTCATAATTTGAAATAAAAGGTTATAATAATACATTACAATGTTCTGCTGATAAAAATGGCACATTACTTCTGAGCGTAAGCTGGTTTTTTGAAGTTTTTTTCGAAATACTTCTGGTAAAAAATTTGCAATTACATATTTTATCAGCACAAAATATGCACTATTCTATGCAATAGTCGCAGATGGATTCTGCCGATAAGAAATGGCAGTTCACTCTTGAGCGTGAGATGGTTTTTTGAGGTTTTTTAGAACTGCCGCTGCCACAAAATCTGCAATTATACATTTTTTCAGCACAAAATAAGCACCTTTTACAATAGTTTTAGCTGGATTCTGCTGATAACAAGTGGCACTTCACTCGTGAGCTGGTTTTTTGATTTTTTGTTCGAAAATGCTGTAGGTACAAAAGCTGCAATTACATCTTTCATCAGCACAAAATAAGCACTATCTTTTGCAATAGTCGCAGCTGAATTCTGCCGATAACAAGTGGCACTTTTCCCGTGAGCGTGAGCTGGTTTTTTGATTTTTTTTCGGAACTGCTGGTGGTACACAATCTGCAATTACATATTTTATAAAAATAAAATAACAACTTTCTTTTGTTATAATAATAATAATAACAATCTTTATTTTGAAGCATGTAAAGCACATCTACAATATTTAATGCTACACATACAACTAAACAGTGTCAAACAAAGAAACTTTCCCACCCCTACTGAGCATGAAATAATCATCAATTCTAATACTCTAGCAGGGAGTAGGTTTCTAATTTAATGAGCATATCTTTTATTTTCTTTTTGAAAAAATTAAAGTTGGTAATTTTCTTGATTTCATCCGGTAACTTATTATATACTTTTATACACATATAAGAAGGATGTTTTTCAGTTAAAGTCAATCTATGCTTAGGATAATTAAAATTTAGAGTTCTTGTCTCATACTTATGGTATGTCATATGTATAGCAAAGCTAGGTTTGTTTTTAAAGAAAAATATTAGGCATTCATACAAGTAAATACCATAGACTGTCAAGATACCATTTTTTTCAAATACTCCTCTACATGAATCAAGAACTTTCAATTTTGATATTAATCTTAAAATTCTCTTTTGTATAACAAACAATCTTTGCACCTCTGAACTAGAACCCCAAAATATGATCCCATATCTTAAAACCGACTCAAAGTTTGCATTATATACCATCTTCAAACTTTTATTATTTAAATAATTTGACAATAAACGAATACCAACCTGACAGAGCTTACGAGATAAATAATCAATATGACCAGTTTACTTTAAGTATTGGTCTTTTTAAACCCCTAAGAATTTTGTTGACTCTTCAAGTTTTATACTCATTCCATCAATTTCAACATTATTTTCTTTATTTTTAACAGATCTTTGAGTACTAAATAAAATCACTTTAGTCTTTTCATTATTAATGATTAATCTATTAGCAGTAAACCATGATTTCAACTGTCTGAAAGCCATATCCGCTTTAATCTCCAGTAATTCAAACTCCTTATCTCCCAGAATGATATTAGTGTCATCTGCAAAACATGTTATTGCATCGAAATAATCTCTTTTCAATGTACATAGATCATTAATGAAAACAATGAATAAAACAGGACCTAGAACACTTCCCTGTGGTATACCAAATTTTGATTCCGCAAATTTAGATTTATAATTTCTTCCATTATTAGTGATGCAAACACTTTGTTGACGACTTGAAAGATATGAATCAATCAAGCCTTTTGTACTACCTCTCAAACCTATCACTTCTAATTTTACTGACAAAAATTGTCTAAAAAGGTAATCATAAGCACTTGTTAAATCTAAAGATATTCCTAATCCTAATTTATCTTCCTCAAGTATTTTGATAATTACTTCAGTAAATTGATGTAGTGCTGACTGGGTTGATCTACCTTCCAAGTAACCATGTTGAGAACTATTGAAAAAACTACATTCCTTCAAAAACAAGAGTAACCTATTACAAAAAGCATGTTCAAATATCTTTGAATAACTCGATAACAGACTTATTGGCCTATAACTATCCATTGAAGTCACATCGCCTTTCTTATATAAAGGTTTGATTAAAGCAAACTTTAACTTATTGGGAAAAATTCCATATTTAAAGGAATTATTTATAATATGCGATAACACATGTTTAATTTCATCAGTGCATAACTTTATTACACTGATTGGCACACCATCGACGTCGCTGGAAAATTTATTTTTAATTTTGGAAATTATTTTTACTATTTCCTCCGGATCAGTTGGTTTCAAAGATAACGATTGGTGGTTATATGGTTCCCTATACAAGAAAGGTACATCGTCTAGATCATCCAACATTTTAGGTATCTTTTCTAAAAGAAATTTATTAAATTTTTCAGCAGCTTTGAGTGGTTCACCCTCAAGTTCACAACCTTTGTTAAAACTGTTTTTTCCCTTTATTTCCCCACATATGGACCAAATAGTTTTATTTTTATTTTCCGAACACTGTATCTTATTATTATAGTAATCAACCCTAGCTTGCACCAATAACCTATCATATTTACGCTTTTCTTGATCATATAAAAATTTGAAACTTCTGTCCTCAGTTTTCAACAATAACAAAACATCCAATATTTTCTTACTGTCAACAACTTCAGGCGTGTTATAATAATTTATATTTCTGTAGTTGACATGCATCCATTTTAAAGGGAAATACTTTTCAAAAATCAGATTGAAAATAATCATGAAACATTCCCATTGTGAATTCACATTATTATTTTGTTGGGAAAAATTGACTCCCTGTCTTACTCTCTCATCTCATTCTTAAATGCGATTTTTGCCTCCTCACTATATATTCTACGATATGTAGAAACATTTTTAGGTGTTGAAGACAATTTAAATGTTACCTTTGGTCCTGTATGATCTGACACGGCAGTCCTGAGAACCACGGCTTTGTTTACAGAAAAATTTACAAAAATATTATCTATACAGCTACTTGCATTAGGTGTTATTCTAGTTGCTTCCCCTATTGTAGCATGAAATTGAAACAATTGTAACAGTGTTAGAAACTCTGACCTTATATTATTTGACTTGTCTAATAAATCTATGTTAAAGTCTCCAGCTATTATAACTAACTTATTTTCCTGCAGTATGGATGAAAGAACTTTTTCAGTTGTTCAAAGAATACACTTACTGAGCTTTTGTCACCACAGGGTCTATATATGGAAAGCACTATAACACTACGGTTGCCCAACCTTCATTCACCAGCTGCACATTCAAATTGACCTAAAATTGAGAGTTCCTCAAGTTTCTTTCTCCTTTTACATTTAATATGTTTATGTACATAGAGAGCTGCACCACCATGTTTATTTTTCTCCCTGCATACTGACGAAACCAATCTGTAATCAATTAATCATTTATTCTAGTTATAAGCTCACCCTCTGCTCTCCAGTGTTCAGTAATACACAAAATACTACAGTCTTGATGACTGAAAAGGAGGTGTTGAAGGGAGTCGATGCTGTTTCCCATCGATTGTACGTTATGGTGAATTACACTAAAACTATCTTTGGATATATTTTCTTGATTTATATACATTTCTGCAGGTTTGCTTGTTTGTACATTCTCATCACAAATCGATACATTTTGATTTATTTGTCTGCACCCCCTGAAAATGTACCTGGCGGACAATTTTTTTTGTATGCTTGGAGATTGAATCTTTTAATCCCAACATTCTCCGGCCAAAATTCAGGCTTGTACACTTCGTCTTTTCTCTGGAAAGGTAACTTGACTAAATAACTTTTGAGGTTACCCCTTTGTCTTTCAAATTTCAATTCTTGAACTTCAATTATCTCATTTTCAAACCCATTCTTTGATGTTATATATTTTTCAATAATATCCCCAGTAATATTACTTTTGATACGATTGATGAAAAGCCAAGCCTTTCTTTCTTCACCCCTAAAACCCATAGAACTCTCAGTGGTTTCAAACGTCCCTAATCTTGGGAGTGCAAATCTTCTCGAGTGTCTTTTACGCACAGCTTGCCAATCATTTTCATCTTTAGTTTCTGACTTTTTCGAAATTATTTTTTCTTCATCGAAATTGGTAAGATTTACTATTTTAGTCATTTTATCTCTCTGTATTTTTTCTAAGTGAGCAAATTTTTTGTTTTGTGTCATTCCACTCACATTGTTTGTCTAGGATTAGAAATACGGACATTGTTTTTGTTAGGATCACCAGTTACTGACAATTCAGCATGACTAAGATCAGCTGTTCTTGATTGCTTACTAGTCTTCAGCACACCTGAGTCAGTTGAAGCCTGATGTGATTCTTCGTTTTTTTCTAACATATTTATTCTTTTTTCGAGTTGTTGGATTTTGTTATCACGATAAGTAATTTCATTTTGTAATGTAGAAATCTTGAATTTCAATAAAGCATTATTTTCACTTGATAAATCAAATTTATCCTCTAATTCAGCAAGAATCTTGATTAATAAATCCTGCTGCACTGTATCGCTGTTCGCACAAATTTTATCTCTTTTTACATTGACTTCATTAGCACTACTGGTTTCACCTTTTTCAATTACCGACAACCCGCCGGAATCTTTTCTATTTTCACAACAAACTATTGTCATATCACTACTTATTTTCACACCCTTCAAACGCATTGAACACGACGGGTGATATGCACTATCGCAACTTGCACATTTTAATGATCTCACTACCGTTTTACGG
This sequence comes from Cynegetis impunctata, assembly GCA_030704885.1. Lineage (NCBI taxonomy): Eukaryota > Metazoa > Arthropoda > Insecta > Coleoptera > Coccinellidae > Cynegetis > Cynegetis impunctata. The sequence continues at coordinate 133,438 of JARQZK010001593.1, forward strand.
CAATACTTGCAGAGCACTTCGCTCACATCTTTCTCACTTTCCGCCATAATCGATAGTAGTCGCGACTGGATTATGCCGATAACAAGTGGCACTCTATTTATATATGCACTGCAATTATATATTTAATCAGCACAAAATGAGCACTTTCTTCAGCAATAGTCGCGGCTTGTTTCTGCTGTTAACAAGTGACACTTTACACTTCAGCGAAAGCTGGTATTTTGCTTTTTTTTCGGAACTGCTGGTAGTACAAAATCTGAAATTACATATTTTCTCAGCACAAAATAAGAACTAACTATCTTTTGCAATAGTCGCGGCTAGATTCTGCTGATAAGAAATGGAAGTTTACTCTTGAGCGTAAGCTGGTTTTTTGAAATTTTTTGAGAAAATGCTGCTACTGCAGAATCTTCAAATACATATTTTATCAGCACAAAATGAGCACTATCTTTTGCAATAGCTGAGGCTAGATTCTGCCGACAACAAGTGGCACTTTACTCTTGAGCGTGAGCTGGTTTTTCGATTTTTTTTTCGGAAATGCTGCTGGTAAAAAATCTGCAATTACATATTTCATCAGCACAAAATAAGCACTATATTTTGCAATAGTCGCAGCTGGATTCTGCTGATAACAAGTGACACTTTGCTCTTGTGCGTGAGCTGGTTTTATGATTTTTTTTTCGGAACGGCCGCTGGTACAGATTCTACAATTATACATTTCATCAGCACAAAATAAGAACTATCTTTTGCAATAGTCGCGACTGGGTTCTGCTGATAAAATACGGCACCTTACTTTTGAGCGTAAGCTGACTTTTTGAAGTTTATTGCAAAAATGCTGCTAGTGAATGATCTGCAAACACATATTTCATCAGTACAGAATGAGCACTATCTTTTGCAATAGTTGAGGCTAGATTCTGCCGACAACAAGTGGCAGATTACTCTTGAGCGTGAGCTGATTTTTCGATTTTTTTTCGGAACTGCCGCTGGTAACAGATTTTACAATTATACATTTCATCAGTACAAATTAAGAACTATCTTTCGCAATACTCGCGACTGGATTCTGCTGATAAAATATGACACCTTACTTTTGAGCGTAAACTGACTTTTAGAAATTTTTTACATTTTATCAGCATAAAATAACAAAATGAGCACTATATAAGCACTATATAAGCACAATATAAGCACCATTCTGCCGATAAAAAATGGCAGTTTACTCTTGAGCCGATGAAAAGTGGTACTTTTTCGTGAGCGTGAGCTGGTATTCTGGGTTTTTTTTTCGTAGCTACTGGTGGTACAAAATCTGCAATTACATATTTTATCAGCACAAAATAAAAACTATTTTTTGTAATAGTCGCGACTGGATTCTGATGATAACAAGTGGCACTTGTTGCGTGGGCTAGTTTTTCAATTCAATTTCGAAACTTGCTGGTACAGAATCTGCAATTATATATTATATCAGCACAAAACATTTTCATCTTGTTAGCAGAAATTACCAACCTCATCTATTCGAACCGTGAATCCGTCTGTCAATAATAATAATAATAATAAATTTATTGAATGCCAAAAACAGAG
>JARQZK010001593.1:140000-168299 GCA_030704885.1 Cynegetis impunctata
ACTTTCAGGAGAAAAACTTAAATCGGAAATATAAATAATTTTTAAACAATTATCAACAGCTCTTATAACATTAAAAACTTATATCTAATTCCATCGAAGTAGGTATACTCTTCTTGAATTTTTGTTATATCTTCGCCAATTGCGAACACAAAAGATTGAATTGAAGTTTTCTTCGAATTCAAAAAGTATATCCATTCTTCAATTTCTTGTGGTGTTTTTGCAAGATATAAAAAAGAGTGTTGTAAGTGAAAATTTTGTGTTATGCATTTTTCCAGTAATATCTTCCTTCACAACTTTGTTGGTGGCTGCCTCATCTCGCCCATCTAGAAATAAAAACATATTATGGTCGAGAATGGAAAAGGTGAATTCCAAATATTAGAAAACTGCTTTTCTTTTTCATTGGGACTCTACTTTTTAATAAAATAAGTATGTTATGAAATTTAAATATGATGTTCACAAAATATGTATCATATTACTCTGAAGCTGTCATTTGATTTCATAACAAATGAAAAAATTGTTCTCTTTCAACCCTGATGACTAGAACAACCATCTGACATAGAATGATAATATCAAGCTCTTTTTGAACTACTAACATTAGCATCACGGGGTGAACACCATTCACTGAAATACACAATCTACACATCAAGCAGATACTTACTTTCCTCGATATTTTCGATTTCCACTGGGCCTAGTAAAAACTCAATCGCCTTGTCTTTGACATTGCCATTGAACAGAAATGCAATGATTTTGGCAATTGTTTTTCACAGTTTTTGAGAAAACAATTACCATTTTCGTTCTTCATAGTTGAGTCCATATCAATCTAGAAGTAAAGTTATAATAGTTAGTTGCAACTAACTATATTATATTGAATATTATAGGTATTACATGAAATTATACAAGATTAAATTAAAAATCATGAAAAATATACTAGTTGACCATGGACAATTAAATATAGTACATAAAGTGAACAAGGAAAATTCTTCAATAATTTAAAAAAAAACATACCTACGCCACAGTTGCAAAGTAGACATCTCATGTCAGGAAGTTTGTATTCTAGCAACGGGTTTTTGCATTTTCGATCACAGCTGTGAATTGTTGGTTTCCAATATCTTTGGTGGAGGGCGCTCTGGGTTGTCATACAGATAATAGTCGGACCATGATTTGTATTGGGGAAAAGTAAATACTGAATAAATATGAAGGTGCTTGGAATATTTTGGTTTCTACTTCAGATCCAGATCACACGTACCAGTATGATCACAACCTACAATAAATGATTATTTAAAAAATTGATGAATTTTTTGTAAATACATTTTTCTTCTCAGTAATTTACTGAATTTAAAGGCGTATTTAGCAAAACAATGAATGAGCAAGTTCCATTATTGAGCATGTCTATTTTTTATAGCAAAATTCATAGAAGTTCGCGAAATAATGTAAAAATTATTCAAAATGCAATATATTTATATATTTTTACTACTAGTGCTCGAAATACACCATGTTTTCATTCTTTCGTCTCTTTCAACACTGTTCAGTGTAATTATTTATTTTTTTGAGATTGTATTCTGGCAAAAAATATATTCCTAACTTTTATTCAAATGTTATGAAAAACTAACATGATTAAAATAATACAGTTACTGTACTTACCACCTTCTAAAGAAACTGCTTCCACAAAAATTTACTTATACACAAATAACACTTCACCGTTTGACTGTTAGCATTAGATAGATACTCGTATAGCGAATTAGGCGGAAATTTGGCATATTTACGTTGAGACGGTGGGGGTGCAGCCAGAAATTCATCAATCCATGATTCTTTAGGCATTGTCCCAATGCTCTCGGACATTGACCGAATGACTTATTACATTAGGTGATGAACGCAGTGCATTGCTATAATGAACTATACATAGGTTAATGTTTTCAATCATTAATGTTATGCCTATTGAACATAGCTTTATTAAAAGAGGGATTATGACAATGTGTCGTGATGATTAAAGGTACATAGTAATGATCACTATGTAGTCATTAACTTGATGTATTTTTCACATTGCTCTGATGTAAATAACATTATGAAGATGACTTTTTTCATTAGATTCATGATTTATTTACATTATCATAATGGCCCAGATTTCATTATAACAACAAAATCGTTAATTGATCAATCACTGAAATTCATTATTAACAATAAATTTTGACATTGTCCTAATGAAAAATACGTTATGATAATGAATATGCGGTCGATCATTGGCAGTGATTGATATCAGGCACATTATTATTTTCTGTGAAGCAATTGGTCTCGGACTTAGCCAAAAATGTTTTAATTAGTAATGTTGCAATAGAATTGCAAACCGCCTTACTAACGACACCGAATATAACATTCGATTTAGCTATTACAATGGTCGAAAATTATATTTACCAAAAATCCCAGTTAGATTTAATGCGAACTAGGAAGCATACGAGTGATAGCCAACAAAAGGTATTTCCTTCTCGACCAATAAACATACAACCTAGAATAATGACACAAAGACAATTTCCCACTAACAGACAAGTTTTTGGAAATAATCAACCTGAAAAATCAAAAACAAATGTGTTTAAACCTATGGACTGTAAGTAGGTCAGTGTTACGATTGTATCCATAGTAAACGAAGAATGTTTAGTTACACCTTATATTGTTGTAAACTGTACGTGTGGCCAAGGTTGCACGTCAGCATTATATTGTATAAACATGGATATATAACCGGGAAGGAATCTCTGAGAGATAGATAGTGAGACTGATATAGACTTGGAGACTCGTCACGCTGCCCGAGAGGTTAGCGATAAGTCTAGAGTCTATACGAATAAAGACCAAAGTATTGAATGAACCTTTGTATTATTTAGTACCCAGGACCAGTCATTACATGGCGATCCTGCCAGTTGTATTGTTGTAATTAAAGAAAGTGAAAGTAAGTGAATAAAATGGGAAGAAGAAGAAATGATCATCGACCATAAAAAGGCTGGTTGCTTCGCAGTTCCGGAGATGACGACCCAGGCCATCACGAGGACCGAAGGAATGGGTATACTGGCTGTGAACGAGTTCCGCAGGCAGAGTGGAAGTCACAAACCGCGATGTTGCAGGAAGTTAAGGTAGGATCTACCCTATGTGTAAATGGCAGAGACATACGAGTTATGGACGTATAAATATGTGTGTAAATATGGAGTGAAATTGACATTGTTTTTTTGTAAAAATGAAGAAAAAAGAGACATTATTTTTTAAGAAGAGACATTAATTTTTTATTATTATTTATTACATTCATGAATTTTTTTTCTACGTTAAGTTTGAGTTAAATTATGACCTGACCTAAGTATTTCATTATTATTTTTTATCATTATTAATTTTATTATTAGATTTAATTTTATTATGGGATTCCGTCTTTCATGCAATAATCGTAATTTAAGTTTAAGAGGGAATTTTTTTATGTATTTGAAATCATTGTGGATAATTATTATTATTATTTTTTTTTTGGAACTATTCTTATTCAAGATTAAGGGAAATTTTTTGTATGTATAGTGTGCAGTTAGAAAAATAATTAATCACTCGCTTTTGTTGCATTAAAATTAATATGGATTATATGACGTTGATATTATTATTATTACATTGATATTATGATAACATTGGTATTTTGATGACATTGACCAGCATTGACTCACTATCGAATTACTATTGTATATATGAATAAATAGTTGATTTATTGAATGGATTTGGAGTCTTGCGGTCAAATAAGATTTATGAAGAATGTAATATATATGTCAAATATTTCGAAGCTAGAAAATTTTTTTTATGATTATGAATATTTTGCATTTATGTATTATTTTTAGTTAAATCTTACTGAGACATTGACCTACTTCGGAAATTTTTAATTTTTTTGATTAATTGAATAATTTAAATCTTGTAATCAATTTTTATCTTAAATGAAATTGCTGATATTAGGCATCACAAGTGTTAATTATAAAAGTCAGAGAAAATTTTAAGAAATTGTAAACTGTTGCTCACCTGATGATACGCAAATAAGAAAATTAACTTATTATACTCGATGAAGCTCGAATATTTGAAGTTGTCAGAAGGGACAAAAATATGAAAATTTGAAAATTGTTTTTTTAATAAGGATTAAACTTCGAGCCCATTATCAAATGTAGGTACTGATAAAGCTGACTATAGTTTCCAAATTAGTGTGGTATAGATAATGTACAATTATTTAATGGTTAAAAAAAGAGAGCAATATTATTAATAAGAGTGCGTATAAGACGCTCAGGGGATGGATTATGCCCCCTGCTAATGAATTATGATGAAAACATAATAATGAATTTTTACTGTAATTACGAGATGGAATCGTTAGTAAAATGAGATGAAACATATAATTTTTTTGTATGCTATATATAGATAGCGACCACTTCTTAGTTAAGATGGATATGATAATGAAAAACGAGGAAAAATGGGAGAACAGGAGAAAGAAAGTCAAAGAGAAAATGAAAAGTTATAAATTGAAAGATGAACAATATCGAGAGAAATACCAGGATATTCTAGAGATAAAGTTCAAAGGACTGGCTCAACCAATGGAAATAGATGAAAAATGGGAATTCTTTAGAGATAGTATCCTACAAGCAGCCAAAGACAGCTGCGGAGTATCAAGAATATCGAACATAATAACAAAGAAAACTGAGTGATGGACAAATAAATTAAAACTGAAAATAAAGGATAAATAGAAGAAATATTTGGACAAAAAAAAAGAAGATTATGAGGAATATAAAGAAAAAAGACAAGAAGTAAAGGAGGAAATCAAGAAAGCCAAACTAGAATCATGGACAAAATTTGGAGAAAAGATGACAAGGAACTATAGAGAGAATCAGAAACTATTTTTCGGGGCAATAAAGCAAATGAAAAAGAAATAAAGAATATAACATATATGAACATAAAAGACAAAGAAGGAAACATAATAACGGAAGAAGCAGAAATAATGGAGAGATGGATACAGCACTTCGAAGAACTGGCAAAAACACGAACAGATAAAACAAGAGAACGAGAAGTAATGATAGAATTACAAGAAATAGAGGAAGTACAAGAAAATGAAGTTATAGAAGCAATTGAATAATTGAAATTAGGAAATTCACCAGGAATAGACAACATAACACCTGAAATGATAAAATATATGGGCAGAAAAGGAAGAAGGATATCAACTGAAATCATGAATGATATAGTAAAACAAATAAGAATCTCATTGGAATGGAATATAGGAATCATACTACCGATAAACAAAAAAGGAGATAAGATAAACTGCAACAACTATAGAGGAATAACGTTGACTAGTGTTCCGGGTAAGATTCTAGCCATGATAATAAGAAAAAGAATGAGAGATAAAATCGAAGAAACAATAGATGACAGCCAATATGGATTTAGGAAGGAGAGTACCCAAGATGCAATATTTATAAGCAGACAAAGGGACATACATGTATGCTTTATAGACCTTGAAAAAGCATTCGACCGAGTGAGAAGAGAAGACATATGGATAGTATTAGAAAACAAAGATGAATTGATAAAAGAATAATAAAAATAATAAAGACAATGTATAAAGATAAGAGGAACATAGTAAGAACGAATAATGAAGAATCGAGGGAGTTTGAGACAATGATAGAGGTAAAGCAGGGATGTGTTCTCAGTCCGCTACTATTCGCACTGATTCTTGATGAAGCAATGAAAGAAGCAAGAAAAAAAAATGAGACCGCTGAAACTGGGATATTGGAAAATGGAACAAACACAAGTGACAGACTTGATGTTCGCAGATGACACGGCAATATTGGCGGAGACAGAAAAGGAACTACAGCATAACATCGAAGTACTAGATAGGGAACTGTCCCAACTAGACATGACGATAAACATAGGAAAACCGAAAAGCATGGTTATGGCCGGAGAAAACAAGAGACACAAAATCGAACTACATGGAAAACAGATTGAACAGGTGGTAAGCTTTAAATATTTGGGAGCAATAATTGAAAGAAACTGGAGAATAGACAATGAAATATATGAAAGGTTGGACAGGAAAGCTATTTAATATGATGAAAAAAAATTTTTTCTTTGGTAAAAGAGAAATAGCAAAAGAGATAAAAGTAGAAATAGTAAAAAATAAGACCGACGCTTATGTACAGTAGCGAAACATGGACCAGGACAGAAAAGCATAATATAAGGAGAAATGCTATGGAAATGAGATTCTTGAGGAAAATCGAGAATAAAACAAGAAGGACAGAATAAGAAACGAAGCATATAGACAAAATCTTAAGATAGAGCCGATTAATGAAAAAATAATAGGACAATTAAGATGGTTCGGACATGTGTGCCGTATGAAAGAAGACAGACTGACATAAATGTATATGAAACAAGGGTAAGAGGTATAAAATACTAGAGGAAGACCAAGAAAAACTTGGGATGACAGAATCAAAGAAGAGGCAGAACGAAAGGGAATTCCTTGGCAGGGAATAAAACAAAGTACGAAAGACAAAGCCAAATGGAGAGAATTATATTCCTAAAGGATATAAATTCAATGCCTTACACCAAACGGTAGAAAGGCAACCGACTAAATAAATAAATAAATAAATAGATGAGTATATTGTTAGATTCAATGTGAAACAAAACGACAATTGCAACAGAAATATTGTATTAATTCCAAATATCCAAATATGGTAAACAAAGGCAATAATAAAAATAACACAAACTATCCACATCAATTCAGTAAAGCAACTTGTCGAGACGAGCGTATACAGTGATCTGACCCATCGCCTGATTGCCGGCAGTCCTCTGATTCATGGGATGGCAGTCCTCTGATTCATGGGATTAGTCATGAATTACTCTGCTTCTAACACGGCCAATCCTAACAGAAACATCGTTCTCGATGTTTTTAAAGCATCTCGTGATCATTCCCCTCTAGGTTGCCTTCCTTCTCTTCGGGGTCCATCTCTGATGGGACTTCTTCGTAATGTTCATCACTAAAATTTCACATTTCGATTACAATTTCAAAGTGTAACAAGCTCTCAACACTGACACGTACAAATGCGAAGCATAACAAGCTTTCTAACAGTTATACAAATCAATGCGAAGCATGACAAGCTCTCAATATTAACACGTAAAAATGCAAAGCGTAACAAGCTTTCCAACATTTCTACAAACTAATTCAAAGCATAATAAATCTTCAACATTTTCAATAATCAAAATTCTAACACGTGCCATATATAGTAGAAGTCTCACCTCGATTCCGAAGCTATCAATGTAAGAAGTTCAGTCATATCCATTGATAGTGACCAGTCGCTAGGCCAAATTCTAAGTTGTGCCTTTGCAGTTTTGGAAATTAACGACATTCCAACTCCTTTTATTTCATATCGAACTTCTGGGGAAATGGAAATAATTTCATACGGTCGTTGGAATTCGTACTTGAGTTTGCTTTGATGCGTTTGATCATCTCTGCATCAGTACAAAATCGCCTACCTCATACTTACGGTTGATTCGGCGTTTTTCATTAGCTTTGACGCGGGTTTGGGTAGATGCCCTAAGGCTGTCTCTGACTCTATTACGGTCTAATTCTATATTGCGTACTGGTTGCAAATCAGTACTGATATTTTTTAAAAGCGATTGAATGAGTGGTGTTGCGCCATCAATACCAATCAGGGCTCTAAGTGGGGTTATACCAGTTGCTTTTTGAATTGTTGTGTTCAACACAAGTTGAATCTTCCACAGATTGTTCGACCATTCTGACGTCACTTTCGTTTCTACTCGAATTAGATTTATGATGGTCCGCATGTATCTTTCTACTTGTCCATTCGACCTGTGGACATCGGGAGTGGTATAATGATATTCGATAACCAGAGAATCCAAATATTCTGGCAAAACTCAGATTTTTAAAATTTTTGCCAGCATCCATAATAATTTTCTTTGGTGTCCCGAAAAGGGATATGAATGACTGAATAGCAAGTTTAGTTTCTTCGGCTTTAACAGTTTTAAGTGGAAGTAAGACACAATATTAGTAAACGCGTCAATAAGCACGAGGACATGTTTGTATCCATTACAGGTCGTTGCTAATGGTCCAAAGCAGTCGACGTGAAGAGTATTCATAGGCTCAAGTGGTTTTTCAACATTACTTATAAATCCTTGCAAGGGTCCAGTTCTCGACTTTTTCACTGCACATACAAGACAATGTTTAATATAGTTCTTTACAAACTGGCGTAGACGAGGGAACCAGAAGTGTCTTTGAATTGTTTCCAATGTTTTGTCGATTCCAACATGGCACTGTTCATCGTGGAATATTCTTAACAGGCCTAATCGACTTTGACGTGGAACAAATGGTTTGGGTGTGATTCCGTTAGGAGTTTCAATCAGGTAGTGTAAAATTCCACTTTTTACAACATAACGGGATCTATCCAATTTTCCTTCATTCCAATCTTCAATTAGTTGCTTAACTTCTGCGTTACCTCGCTGTTCAATGTAAAGCCAACTCTCGTGTTTCGTCAAGCGTCGAACAGCGACAGGGTTTCGGCTTAAAAAATCTACGTGTGGCAAGGAACTACCTGTACGATATAGTATGTTAAAATTGAAGTCCTGCATGTAAGCCCACCATCTGGCTACTTTGGGTAAAAGATCCTTTTTTGTTGCAGTTGATTTGAGGGCATTGCAATCAGTCACTAGCGTGAACTCAATGCCCAGTAAGTATACGCGGAAGTGTTTTAATGCATTCACCACTGCAAGTGTTTCTAGTTCATACGAGTGATATTTTTCTTCAATTTTCGTTGTGCGTTTGCTGAAGTATCCTATAACTCGATTATTGCCTTCGAGTTTCTGTAATAAAACTGCACCATACCCAATACTGCTGGCATCCGTATGCAGTTCGGTTGGTAGTAGAGGGTCGAAAATACACAACAATGGTCTAGATATTAGGCAGTTTACAATATATTTTCTTGCGAGTTCTTGTTCTTCTGTCCACCTAAAGGGTTCCTCAGTGCGTGTAAGTTTTGTTATACATGCGGTGCGGGAGGCAAATTCAGGAATAAATTTGCGGAAATATCCAGCGAGACCTATAAGTTGTCGAACCTGCTTCGTTGTAGTAGGTGCCGGAGATTTTTGGAGTGCTTCTACTTTTCTCACGCCAGGACGAATGCCTTCGCCAGATATCTCCCGACCTAAATATTCCAAACTTATCTTTGAAAGAAATTGCACTTTTTCAAATTTAAGCGAAAAACCAGCTTTATATAATACACTAGAACAAAGTCAAGTGAATGTAGATTTTCTTTCGAAGGTTTCTGATGGAATGAGAACGTCATCTAAGTAGACCAAAGCAATTGTGTACTTAAAGCTCACCTAGAGCTTTATTTATTGCCCTTTGAAAAACTGCCGGGGCGTTGGCTAAGCCGAAGGGCATCCTAAGGTATTCATAGTGCCCGTCGGGGGTGACAAATGCCGTTTTGTGCACCGATTCAGAATCAATCGGAATCTGATGGAATCCGAGGACATTATCCAATGACGTAAAGATTTTACCTTTCCCAAGACGATCTAGTTGATCGTCAATCAACGGTAAGGGGTATCTGTCCTTGATAGTATGCGAGTTGTAGTTCCCTGTAATCCACACACATTCGATAGGATCCCTCTTTCTTTTTTACTAATAAAACCGGACTTGCATATGGCGACCACTATCTTGTATAATATTATTAGTAATAAGATCGTTCACGATTTCTCTAACTATTCTTCTCTCTTCGGCCGATAGGCGATAAGGATTACGATGACTATAAAATCGTCACGTAATCTGATAGTCATAGAGGCATTATTTACTCGAGGAACTGCATTTCCAGTGACCAACATGTTTAGTGTATCGGGAAAGCAGGCCCAAAAGACTTTGCTTATATGTTTCGGGGACGTTCAAGAGTTTGGTCACCGGAGCTGGGTAATGTGCAAAAGATACGCGAGACTTTATTGCGAATAATTCTACTCCAGTATGGTCAGTAATACAGGTAATGTTGGGATCTTCAAAATATGTTGCATCCAATAAGCAGGTCATATTCAATGAAAACTCATTAGGTACAACAATAAAAGTCAAATTCATGGCTATCTCAGATATTTCGATAAGACCCTCGAATTTTTTCATTGGAGATGAACCTGCCAGGAAGAATTCCAGTGATAGTTAGTCTGACACGCTTCGATTTTATGTTTGAAATTGAAAATGTGTTTCTGTGCAATCAGCGAAATATCTGCGCCGGTATCAATAATTCCTGCGTAATTTAATCCATATCAAGTTTTACCTTAACTGAACTATTAGGTTTGCCACTGCTGCAAGACATTATTACACTTTTACGCTTTTCAATGTTCTGCCTAATGAAGCATTGATGAATTTGTGTCCTGTTTTTGCACAAAAAGAACAAACTGAGCTGGAATCTGTAGAAGTGCTGGCTATATCGACGCGTCGCTTTTCCTCGCCAATATTTGCTCGACAATCCCTTAGAACGTGACCATCTTTTCCACACTTAAAACATTTAATAAGTCGCCGTCTAAGTTCACCGGTGCTCTGATATTCGCGAAGACGTTTACGAGGTGGTTCTACTAGCTCTGTACACCTTTTCTCGCTCTGTTTGTCAATACTACGTTTTAGGACAGTTCCCAGGAATGAAATAAGTTCCGACAGTTTTTTGAAATTCTGATTACTAGCGGTGGTTTGTACAGCAGGCTCCTTAATGCCATGAATTACAAGCTCGACAAGATCCACTTCTTCCCACTGTACGCGAAGATTTTTGAGTAAACTAACTTTCTCAAATACATAAGCGTCGTAAGTATTACAACGGTAACTGTCAAAGCCCGCCGCATTCGATAATAATCTGCCAAGATTTTTCTTGGGAGGAAACGCCTCCAAAAAATCCCTCTGAAATATTTCCCAAGTTTTTACTTCAGGTGTCCAAGTATCAAACCATGTTTTGGATACTCCTGTCAGAAATCGACCCACTCTAACAATAATTTGTTGATCAGACCATTCAAACTCATTTTTGATATTCGTAACCTCAGTCAGCCATTTCTTTGCACCTGTCAAATCTGGACGAAATAAGGGTAAATCAACCTGTTCCGGCGAGGTACGAGATGACTTGATTGCTTTAACCAGCTCAGAAAATAAATTCTCCATTACGAAGCTAAAACTTTAAAATTTTTTAAAAAAATAATCAACCAATTATTTTACTCAATCGTATTTATGAAAATTATTGACATTAAATATTAAATTGTGCCACGGCACTATAAATTGAAATATACATTTGCAATTTACCTGTAGTACAGTATTTGAAGTCATTATATAAACTAAAGTGTAAAATATTTGATTTCATATATCATAACATTTGCAATGAAACTCAATTCATATGTGCATAAAGAAAGCAAGCATTTAAAAGTTTATCGCTTTAACAAGAACAAAACTTCTCAAAACGTATCCCCGATTTGCAAGATATTGGTGACATAACTAAACTGAGTAAAGACTTTTATCAGAATTTAAAATTATATAATAAACATCTGACTGATTTTATTTCTCGAACATTGAACGCTGGTAATATTAACATTAGCAGAATGAATTTAACACACAAATCATTTATATTCAAAAATTTTTTTTGCCTCAGTTATTACCTACCCCATTGCTAGACAAAGGTTAAATGAAAAAAGAATTATATCGTAGAAACATGTTTACTGCTATTTCAACTGTAGTGAACCCAAATAAAGGAAAATATTTTCTCTCATGAAATTGTCCTAAGCTAATGCTCCGAAATTATGAAAAAAAAACGTAGCTTGCCAGGTTTCAAATAATTTGGTATTATTGATAAATACCTGGATGTAAAGAATAATCAAAAGAACACTAATTTCGATTACTTACAGTTTCGTGGACAAGGGCGATCCGTACTTCTGATGTTAGATTCAATGTGAAACAAAACGACAATTGCAACAGAAATATTGTATTAATTCCAAATATCCAAATATGGTAAACAAAGGCAATAATAAAAATAACACAAACTATCCACATCAATTCAGTAAAGCAACTTGTCGAGACGAGCGTATACAGTGATCTGACCCATCGCCTGATTGCCGGCAGTCCTCTGATTCATGGGATGGCAGTCCTCTGATTCATGGGATTAGTCATGAATTACTCTGCTTCTAACAATATATAAATTTTTGTGGAGGAATAGTGTTGCGACGATCTACAGCTATCCATTAGCTATGTTATTTAGAATTTTGGAAGCTGCCAAGAATAAATCATACACGGTATGTACTAATGTTGCAACACTCTACAGTAATCTAAATATTCGATCGGCATTGGCGCGAGACGAAATGTTGAGAATTTTAGAAGCTATCTGTAGGGAAGAATGGAATTAAAAGCTCTCAACGATTAGAAAGGCATGGGAATATAATTAGTTTTAGGGACCTTAGTTATTATTATTGTGGATATATATGTTTATACATTGATTTATGGGTAGTATCGCGGTTATATATAGATGGGGTTAGATTAATTGATAAATGGGACGAATGAAAGAGTTCACGAATTGAAGTAAAAGGTAATTTATATCGAGTACTATGGTTGAAATGAAATAATTATTAATATATCAAAAATATGGCGTATCATCACGAGAGTATAGGGTCATCAGAGAGCGCGTATAGAGATTGTACTTAAAATGAGTTGCTTTGAAATTGTATTGTAATTATACTTCCAGCACACTTCCAGGAATAGATATGATAATTAAACCATTCCTATGAGATTGAAAAGAAAAGGTTTAGTATAAATTTAGATGAAACAGAATTTAGATGAAACAGAATTTTCTCGCGTAACCTCAATAAAATTCTTTCAATTTGCCAAGGGCGTGGACTGTAAGTAGGTCAGTGTTACGATTGTATCCATAGTAAACGAAGAATGTTTAGTTACACCTTATATTGTTGTAAACTGTACGTGTGGCCAAGGTTGCACGTCAGCATTATATTGTATAAACATGGATATATAACCGGGAGGGAATCTCTGAGAGATAGATAGTGAGACTGATATAGACTTGGAGACTCGTCACGCTGCCCGAGAGGTTAGCGATAAGTCTAGAGTCTATACGAATAAAGACCAAAGTATAGAATGAACCTTTGTATTATTCAGTACCCAGGACCAGTCATTACACCTAATAGTAATTATATACCAAAATATAGACCATCACCTATGTCTACGACAACAGCTAACCCAATAGCACAACAAAGACAAGTGCAATATAGTAATCAATTACCCAACTATGCGTCATATAATAGAAATGCGCAAGATTATAATAATTTTCAAAATTCAAGACAAATAGCTCCTAGTTATATATTGGAAGAAATTACTAATTTCGATATAGAGAACAACGATGAAAATCAAAGTGAGGAAAATACTGAATTCAATCATCAAAATTTTCAGATAAGTGCCTCAGAAATACCGTTAACTTAGATTCACTAAATAATGCGGAAAAAGGTTTCAGCTACCAGAACCACCATTTAATTTCAAATCAGAAATTAAACATAATGATAAAACGAAAAATGAGATTCCAATTCAGTCTAAAATTTATAAATATTCGGAAAAACATCCTGAAAAAACTGAAAATATTGAACGTAAGGAAAGTCAATTATCATACGAAAAATTCCTTATTCAATTTCAACGGAAACAAATAACTAGCGATAATGTAACAGAAGAGAACGATAGTTTATTCAATGCGCCAGCAGATTTTTCTCTGTGTCACTGTGTGAGTAAAGATTTCCATATGAATAAAGGCATCGCCCTTCATTTCAAAAATAAATATAACAATGTTACAGAACTAATTTCGCAAAATAAAAATGTTCGTCAAGTTGCTTGTATACGTAAACAAGACAGAATGCTTTACTACCTCATCACTAAAAATAAATTTCTTGATAAACCCACATACGAAAATGTATTTTCCACCTTATTGTCTCTAAAACTTCTATGCTTGAAAAACAGAGATAAATGTATAACCCTTCCAAAACTATCGACAGGACTTGATAAATTAGACTGGAATCAAATTTATGAAATGATTAGATATGTATTCTCAAATTGCGATATACAGATAAAAACTTATACAAAGAGGAAATTACTTTTGAAAATTTCAAAGACTTTCATCAAAGAGAAATTAAAATTCCAAATCCTAAAATATCAAATGTGCGAATTACAAAGATCGAAAACTTTAAAATTCCTATTAATTTCCAAGAAGTAATTGCAAGACGACATTCTTATCCCATAGAATTTAATTACGAGATGAAATTCAAATCAGAAACGTGCAATGATACGAACTACTTGTCCCGATTAAAAATAGATGAAGATGAATCCTTATCTCTTATCTTCGAAGGACAACAATAAACGAAAGGAAGCACTTAAGATAAGCGATGATGCATCAAAATCTCTAGATTGCAACAATGATGAATATAATATAGACGAGTCGATTGTCTCCTGCGAAGTTAATATATTAGAAGACGAGATTAATTCGTTATCTCCAAACATAAAAACAAACGAACTAGATTCAGATATAACTATTCCTTCAGATAAAACATCGCATGAAATAATTTCAAATTATAGACAGACAAATCGTAAAACCTTGAAAAATATATTGCAAGTAGCGAATACTGCCACAGACAAAAACGCAGCAAATATTGGAAAATTAATTGAAAAGCGACAAAGTCAAAAGGACTTTCATAAAAATGAAGTTGTTCATTTAAAACAAAAATGTCAATCCAGATTCAAAAACCTTACAACAAAAAATCTAGAAACATTATTACAGACATTAAGATCAGAAATCCTCAAAGCAAACATTTCTATCATAGAAATCGAATAAAATAAAGAAGACACTAATTACTTCTCCTAATTTTCAGATGACCCCTGTATCCTCCATCCTTTTATTTATATTGGTTAAAGTTCATACATTCTCTGTTCAAAAGATTTCACATAATTTGTTACCTATACATTTAGGAAGAATTTATGTAGCAGATCATGCTAAATATTTATTGTTTCATTACGATATATCGGGAATACCCGAATTAATTGAAATCCAGAAAGAGATAATTAAAGAAAGCATCAACACAACGTATACTGTTCCTGTGTACCAATATCTGGTTATGACTAATACTTCGGTCAATAGAAATGAGCAAACTTTTAATAATATAATCACACAGAAAATACGTTCGCGAAAGGGCTTATTGAATATTGGAGGATCCACTTTTAAATTTTTATTTAGTACTTTAGACGCGGACGATGAATTAATATATCAAAAATATTTTGAAGCAATTGAAAAGAATGAGAACATTTTGAAAGCTAATCAGCAGAAAATACTACGAATAGTATCCGATAAAACAAAATATGTGAATATCTACTATTAATTTTTTAATTGAGAAAACTGAACAGTTAAAGGTAGCTAACGATTTAAGTTTAAAACTTAATCTAATAATTCTCCATTCACACGAGATAGCAATAATATTATCAAAAATTGAAAATGCCATCAGTTTTGCACGTTTGCACCTCTTACATGAAAATATTCTACCTCTGTCGAAATTTAATGAAGTAATAAAGAAAGAAAAAATGTTACCATTCTCTCATTTAACAGACTATTATGCGTAACAAAAGTTTTTATTAAGGGTTTCAATATTTTATTTAGCATAACCATCCCAATTTTTAAGAATGATAAATATGACCTGTTTAGATTGTATAACGTACCTTCCCGAAATACCAGAATTCCTAACCTTAATTCCTATGGGTTAACACGCAACGAAGAGATTGTATGGAATACCGAGGTCATTCAACAAGTCGAAGACTTCTACATGTGTAAACAATAATACCTGAAGAAACCCCCTGAATGTGTCCGAATGGTTGTAAAAACCCTACAAGAACATTGCAATCGCAGTTCGATTGAGCCTCAAGAAGATTTATTCGAAATGGAAAATGGAAATATCATTTCCATTAACAAAGAAATGATAGAAGAAGAATGCGAAAGTGGTTTATTCTCTCATAAAATCCCTAAATTGTCTAAGATTACTTCAGAATGTATAATTACTGATGGATTCAAGAGAATACACCCCCGAGAAGTTTTCAACACATATGCTCAGATTTATCTTGCGCCACTGGAAGCGAATTGGACCTATGCAACAAATTGGAAGAATATCCAAGAAGAAGACATCCCCAAACTGGACGACCTATACCAATGGGCTCCACATCCTACAACTATAAGTTTTATGACAATTGTATTTGTAATTTTTATTATTATTGTAATGCTTATAATTTTTTATAGAATTTTCTTAAAGATTCGTCACCTTAAAAATAAGGGTAACGAACTTTCTTTAAATTTTTTCATTCGAATCAAAGAGCACACTCCAGACATATCCAGATATATAGCAGACCTAATCCAACAGGATCACTGCACTGGAATTTGGGAAGGGGATATTCCAGACTCGGAACACTGTCTAGTAATTATCTTTCATTATATATCAAAAATTCATGTATTTTTTCATATGTGATATTAAATAAATAAAATTAACGAGTAATCTTTTTTATAAATCAATGAGATTTACATACAAGTTTCGCAACCATTTTTATAATTTCAATGGTTGCGAATGTTAAGTACTCGTTAATTTTATTTATTTACCCCAACCAATCCTGCACGAGTTCGTCTGAATTCCTAGACTCTTCAATATTCTGAAAAAACAAATGATGAAGGTAGTAAAATGATTTTAGATCATCGAAACATTGTAATGTATTATTATTACCTTTTCTTTTAAATTATGAAAGTATTAGCACCCTACGTGCAGAATTCACGAATCTTATACCAAACCTTCACTGAAAACTGGTAATTCGTCCACTATTCACTTAGAAAATTGACAAACTCTTATATATATATATATATATATATATATATATATATATATATATATATATATATATATATATATATATATATATATATATATATATATAGTTATGTAGTCAAAGTAAAGCTTATCCATTTTGATGACGTCAATCGAAACCTTGTGCTGATTCATCGCTGTTAGCCTATATAAGCCCTCACTAGCATAGAGCAGTAAGATTAATTAAGTAACTTTCGTCTTGTTAACTTCATATTGAATAAATTGTTTTTTTTTTAAGTATTTCTTAGTGTTTTAAACAGAAATTATATATATTAATATATATATATGTATTTATATATATATATATATATATATATATATATATATATATATATATATATATATATATATATATATATATATATATATATAAATATATTATATATACACAACGACGAATTTCCAGTTCTCAGTGAAGGTTTGGTATAAGATTCGTGAATTCTGCTGCTAATACCTTCATAATTTGAAAGGAAAAGTAATAATACATCACAATGTTCGATGATCTAAAATTATTTTACTACCTTCATTTTTTTTCAAATAATTGAAGAATCTAGGAATTCGGACGAACTCGAGAGCAGATAAGCTATGGGGCTTCTGCACCGGAAGTCGGCCATTTTGTGGCGGGAAATTCAAACAACAATGTCATTTCTGCGCATGCGCGAACTCAGGACGGGAAGTCGGCCATTTTGTGGACGTCGGCCATTTTCCAAGATGGCGGACCACGGTATTATCGTAATTTGGAACCTGACCAACAGATGGCGTTCCAAGATGAGGTTTCAAGATGGTGGACCACGGTATTATCGTCATTCAGAACCTGGCCAACAGATGGCGTTTCAAGATGGCTGACCACAGTATTATCGTAATTTGGAACTTGACCAACAGATTGCGTTCCAAGATGGCGTTTCAAGATGGCGGACCACGATATTATCGTAATTTGGAACTTGACCAACAGATGGCGTTCCAAGATGGTGTTTCAAGATGGCGGACCACTGTATTATCGTAATTAAGAACCTGGCCACCAGAGGGCGTTCTTACAGATCACGTTTTTTTAGATCACTGTATTATCGTCATTAGGAACCTGACCACCGGATGGCGTTCCAAGATGACAGATCATTATATTCTCATCATTCAGAATCTCACCAACAGAGGGCGTTTCAATAGCATTCAAATTTGACTGTTTGACGTATGACAGTTCTATGCTCTGAGATATCTATAGTTCAAGCTGACATTTGACAGTAAGGAATAACAGATCAGATGTTTGACGTATGACAGTTCTATGCTCTAAGATATTTATGATTCAAGATGACATTTGAAGTTTCGAATGACAGTTCTATGCTCTAAGATATCTATGATTCACGATGACATTTGACAGTTACGAATGACAGATGGGATGACGTATGACAGTTCTATGCTCTAAGATATCTATGATTCAAAATGACATATGACAGATGTATGACGTACAACAGATTTATGTTTTAACTCCAAGATGGTGGATGCGTGATGCTATGAGAATAAGCATGGGGGCCTAGAGGACTGAAATTGTAAATGGGGGCCTCCAGGTGTCTTCGTGCAGGCTCAGACGACTGAGTTCGATATATAGAAATATGTGGGGTCTTCATGGGGGCCCTTGAGACACTTATACAAATTTTAACCTTACTTTTCGTTAGCTGACTTACAGATCACGGTTTAGGAATCCTTTGGAACCTCCTCAACAGAGGGCAATCGTATTCAATATTTGACGTATGAAAGATCTATGGTTTAAATCAAAGATGAAGGATCTATGGTCTTTCCTCTTTCAAATCCAATTTGGTAGATAACAGGTGATGTCACGTACCAAGTTGATTTTAAAAAAATTCAAAATTGAAATAATCGAGCTCGGGGTTTGAACCTCTATATTAGGAGTCCAATTAACATTATCAAGCTTTAAAAAAAATCATTCTGAATAAATCCACATGTAGAATTGAACCTGTCATATCAGGAGTCCATGGCTCTACCAAGTTAAAAAAAAAATTCAAATTGAAAAATCCATCGCGAAGATCGAACCTCTATATCAGAAGTCCAACACCATCAAGCTTAAAAAAAATTTCAAATTAAAAAATCCAGCGCGAGGATCGAACCTATATATCAGAATTCCAACACTATCAAGCTTAAAAAAAAATGTTATACTAAAGAAATCAGCATGTAGATTTGAACCTGTTATATTTGGAGTCCATGGCTCTACCAAGCTTAAAAAAAAATGTTAAATTAATAAATCCATCGCGAAGATCGAACCTCTATATCAGAAGTCCAACACCATCAAGCTAAAAAAAAAATAATTCATACTACAGATATCCACATGTAGAATTGAACCCAGTATATTAGGAGTCCATGGCTCTGCCAACCTTAAAAAAAAAATTTTAAATTAAAAAATCCACATGTAGGATTGAACCTCCATATCAGAAGTCCAACACTATCAAGCTTAAAAAAAATTCATACTGAAGAAATCCACATGTAGAATTGAACCCAGTATATCTATATTAGGAGTTCAACACTATGTTCATTGCTCTACCAAGCTTAAAAAAAATTTCAAATTAAAAAAATCCAGCGCGAGGATCGAACCTCTATTTCAGAAGTCCAACACTATCAAGCTTAAAAAAATAATTCATACTACAGATATCCACATGTAGAATTGAACCCAGTATACCTATATTAGGAGTCCATAGTGTTCACTGCTCTAGAAAAAAAAATCAAATAAAAAATCGAGTGCAGGGATCGAACTTAATACATGTAATACAAGCTATAAAAAAAATTCAAATTTAAGACATAGAGCTCGGGGATTGAACCTGTCATATCTATATTTGAAGTCCATGGCTCTACCAAGCTTTTAAAAAAAAATGTCGAATTAAAAGAGTCTCGCATAATTGATATTATTTTTGCTTCGTTAATTTTTGAATATCCTGAATAGTACATAGCATGTTAAAATACATATGGGGGCCCAGAGACCTGAAATTATTTGATATAATGGAATGGGGGCTTCGGAGACTCGTGTGGAGGCCATCTTCGGAGAGTTGGATATCCAATTACCTTTATTTCATTGTTATTAGAGAAAACATTATGTTAACCAACGACTAAGTTGTTCAACAAGCAAGCGTTACAACGACTACGATTTCCAACAGCCCCATTTTCAACCTGGACCCCAACGGGTTGGTTCCCAACGGGTCAATTCACAACGGCTTCGTTAACGGGTCCGTTCACAACGGGTCCGCTCACAACGGGTCCGTTCACAACGGGTCTGTTCACAACGGATCCGTTAACGGGTCCGTTCACAACCGGTACGTTCACAACAGGTCTGTTAACGGATCAGTTGAGATATCATACTTCAATAAAATAGTAATGATTTTATTCGGGAATTACGTTCATATATTCACATGATCATTGATTTATTCAACCAACAATACATCGGTTTGAATTCGTTATAGTTCACTCTTATGTGAATTGATCAAATAATTTACATTCAAGTATAGTAAACTCAAAGAGACTATTGCAAATATTAAGTGAAAATTATATTGTATGAAATAACATACAGAGCATATTCAAAAATCAATCATTAGGTAAGTGCTTCATCTATAATTTAATTTGTTCGGTACCTGTTTCACGATGATTTAGTTCAAAACGAAGTAAGTAAAACCTCTGTATTATATCAGAAGTATATGAGAAATAAAGAACGAAATAGTTTATAATCATTTTATTACGTCAACATAGATATATATATATATATATATATATATATATATATATATATATATATATATATATATATATATATATATATATATATATATATATATGCAAAGTATTATGTAGATAAAGCGAAATAATTTCATTCTATTTATATAGAAAACAACAGCATATACATAAGGTTCACATGAAATAATTTCATTTCTTAACATAGCTATATACAAATCCATATACATAAGGTCAAAAAAATTTCTATTATATAAAGCTCTCTCTTCCTCTCTCTCTCTCCCTCTCCCTCTCTCGCTTCCTCTCTCTCTCTCTCTCTCTCTCGGGTGTGAATTAATAATAAGTATCACTAACTTCGTGACTCGAATCACATATGAATCTTCAATATTTTACAGTGTGATCATGTATATAAAATATATCATAATCATATTCTGACTGATATATGTTTAGAACACCAGTACAATACTGAACATAAAGTATTTTCATTAAAAATGTTTATTTATTACAACTCATCCTATTCATCAAAAATTTTATTTAAAACTTAACCTATAGTCTATTTAAAAATTTCAGCTACAGAAATTTATATATATATATATATATATATATAAATTCTATTATTCAATACTATAATGCCCCTATGGCAGTGTGTAGTGATTATTTGGTAGTATATAGCGTTTGTTGTCTTCGTTTCTCAGGGCTATTTTGTTCTGCTCGATGCTGAATACATTATGAGAGTAGGACATGATATAACGTTGGGTTACAGTTTTATCTATGTTTTCAAATAGACACATTTTATAGTCATCAAACGTGATGACTTTTTTAACGATATTAGTTTTCACACCTTTTGCTTTTTTGACGCATTTGTCCTCTTCAACTTGAAATGAATACATTTTGGATCTCAAGCCAACGAACTCGGTCATTATCTCACCAGAATTTTCGTCCTTAAGTTTTCCTACTAACTTTTTGTTTACTTGGGGAATTCCATAAACGTTTGGATTCGGGTAATCGGAGGTATCGAAATGCTCATTACAATCACGTTTTATAAACTCATAGGGGTCTTGCTCAGTGATCTCATATGTAAGAGAATCTGTATCTACATAGTTCAGTTTGATGTTTGTGAATTTTGGTGACATATAGTCATAATGAAAGTCATATAGACATAGCTTTGATATGTCTAATATCGCCATACCAATATAGAGTGGTTTGTTGAATAATATATCCACTTTCCCCATTTCAATAGCGACGAGATTTTGTTCCTCTTCAAAGATGGTTCGACTCTTAAAGTTTGGTTTAGAAATGTAACTTGCAGCCTCATAACGCCCTTCCCACTTATTTACCAGCTTGACCACCCTATGCTTTCTCAAATTCTCCATTGTTTTACCAAAGACCGCATTGTTCATGAGTTTAAATAAATTTTTCTCAAACTCATTTCTTGCGGCAGTTCTAAGCTGAGTATTTTTGTCAATATAGGCCTTCAACCACGCTGACTGTTTAAATTTTAGAACCCGATGAATTTTTGTTAATTTCAACCCATTCTTCAATGCCTGCTTCAGATTTCGGTAATGTATAATATATTTTTCTTTGTTATATAAAGTTGTTAATAATTTGGAAAGTTTTGCACCTGGAGGTACACACGTTTCAGGGCAAAAAGGCAGATCTTTATGTGAGTCATGCAGCACCCGAGGATATTCTAAATCTACCTCCAAAATGAACCCCTGAGATGCGTCATCTGCTATCTGAGTGACATCAATGTTGGTATCCGTTACCCATTCAAATCCGTCATAGGGCAGATACTGACTCATAGCCCAACCATGTAAATTGTTAAAGTCCCAGTATAATAAGAATGTTACAAGTTCTTTGGAATTAAAATCTTTCATATATTTGTTGTTGGCTTTACTGTATCGATTTGAACATTGGCTAATACCGCCACGAATGCCTTTTTCGATTAATAGAAGCATATCAACATCTTTGAGAATCTGAAGATGACATTGTGTGAATTTTAGCATTGCATCCCATGTATAGCCCGGCAACGTATAGTACCAGGCTGGATCCAGGCCATACTCTTTATGAGATGTGGTTCGAAAATTTTCAAAAACATCAGCCAGGAGCAGTATATCAGTTCTCATGTATAAATTCAAATAATCGCACAGGGTCCGACAGCTAAAAGTAAAGCACACTTGTTGTGCATGCAAGTAGTCCTCCTCTGACACCTGTTCGAAATTTAATTTGTTATAGAAGGCTTCGATAGTGGGCAAGCGAGTTTCGTTCAGTTTTTCTACAGAATCTATATAATCATATGGAAACACTCCTTTCCTAGTGAGGGGTTTCATATGTTCCTCATTTAAATTTGGAAAATTTTTATGTAAATTAACAAATTGATCACGAGGTAAATATGAAGCTAATTTTTCTAAAGATGTACCCATAAATCTGAAGCTATCTATAAAACGAAATTTTATTTTCGTCTCAGTATCGTACTTGGTGAAGCTGATGTATTTTTCCTTGTTTAAGGGTAATACAGATACATTTCCACCTTTCACCAAGTCTCTTATAATGAAATGGCTATCGTATGCGGATAGATTGTGAGAAACCAAGGGGATGACATACGATGTTTTATAATTCAAATTACATGCGTTATGCGCATAACCTCTAATTGCTCCGGTAAAGTGATCATGATCCAACACTATTTTATCATTGGTTGTAAAGCTTTTTTCACAGATATGACAATTTGTACTTGATCCATAGGCTCTACATGCTTAATTCTAGAATTTAAATCGGCAGCTATGCCATTAAGTCTGTTGGAAAACCATGGCATAACGTCCGTACCGGTATAACTATCATAGAAAGAAAGGGAAGGATCGTATGAACATTTTAGATACAGACCTGCACTGATTGCGCTATGAGCCTGATACTTTCTACTTTCTGTTTTATTGTGGTCAGTCAGCGGTTTCAAATATGACTCGAAATCTGCGTATATTATGAATGGAGCTTTTTGTTTATAAACGTGATTTTTGAAGGTGACATGTGATTCCTCTGGGAAGTTGATACGGCAAGCTTTGTGCTTCTTGCACAACTCACTATGATCTTCAAGCTTTTTTTCGGTCAAGAAATAATTTAAACAACGTGAGCAAATGTGGGTTTTCCTTTTATGTTTACTCAGTTGTGACCTAACGAGCCGAGACAAATTTTTTATCAGAACATAGTGGTATTTTAAGTATTCATTTTGGACTAAAAGTAGGTTGAAGTGCCTACCATTGATTGCGTCATCGCAATATATAAATCGTTATAGGACTTTTTCAATTCCAAACCGTAAATATTTACTGATTAATTATTTAGTTTTTCGAATTTGGGTATGTCTTTCATTTTGATGGGAAACTCTATATCATCGTATTGAAATACGGTTGATGAGTGGGGGTACAATGATGTTCGATCTCTGCTTTTAATATCAGGGTGCATGCATGCAATAATGCTTCACATGAAGCAGAGATTATCATCATTTTTTATATTCACGCATACCTTCTTTTGAGCGATTTTTTCAGGTAATCTGATATAGGAAGATCCCCCTTGAGCAATTTCGTATTTGTTGATGTTAACTTCGATACCATTTATAGAATGTAAAGCCCACCCACTATCTTTCTCACTAACTTCCTGTAGTTTTTTCAAGACCGGCTGTTCAACAAAGTTTTCAAACCATTCCAATAAAACCGTACTAATATCAATCACCTCATTCCTTGTAGCAAAATATTTATCTTCAAGTATTTCATTCTCCCCGCTCTTTTTTATGAATTCTCCCGAAAAAATGGTATTTACCTTCAGCATTGGCTGAGACCGCAAAATTTTATTTATTCTCAATTTGAAGAGGAAAAATGCATCTTCAAAAAAACTCTTCATATTAATATGTTCAAGATTCATTATTACCCCTGTCCTTATCCTACTCTCAAATACTGAATTCACGTCCTCCCATCTTACCCTGCTACTTCGTTTATCTTTCAAACCGCCTCCTTTTTTAAATATTGAATTTTTTATTTGCAACTTATACCTCTTTAAATGGCTAATGTTTGTTTGGGCCTTGTTCAGTTGTCCGTGATCTAAGATGCCACCCTTAATCAGTTTGTTGATCTGCCTCACTTGTCTCGAAATATGTGAGATCCAACGTTGTTTCGTTTCAACGTCTGAAGTCTTCAGGAGATCGAGGTGCTACCCCCACGTGGGCAGCACCTTGACGTGGTGTGGGGGCTTAAGTATCTGCAGTGAAACTTGGGATCTTTGTCGGTATGAAGTTACATGCCGAGGAGGATCCCAGGAGGAGCAGAGAAAACCAAGTCTGTCCACTCCCTACGATAAGGCCAGTCCCAGCCTTATCTGTGTTCCACACACTTTCCTCTGCTCCACCTCCGATGCTATTAGGTTAACCGAGGGCTACGAGGCTCCTATTTAAAAAAAACTTTCCCTATCGCTGCCCCTTCCTGATTCCCTTCCTTTCTCCCACTTTTGGCAGGTGTAAGTGAGTACTAGTGCTAGTGCCGGCGAACTGTAATCGCAGCCCCCAAATGGGCAAATGCCGCCTCCCGCTAGAGGCTGAGCCGAAGTCTCGTGACGGGAAATCTACAACACATCCGTGGTATTGTTCCGTACTACATGTACGGAATCGGCGCGAGTACCCCAGAGCTAAATACCTGTGTGCCGAGGACTGCCGGGCAGTGAGTTCCCTGTTGTTTTGTCCCATTTCTTGTCAGTTATTTTGTACTATGGTTTTGTATTATTTCCCCCTCCCCATTTTATTATTTCTCGATTTTACTCTTCCCTTAGTTTTGCATTTAACATCCCAGTTGTGTTCTTTGTTTTTCTTTAAGTTAGTTTTCACTTCTTTTACTTTTTGCTCGGACTGCTTATATTGACAACGACCGCTTATCACACGGACTGGGGGATGTGTGCGGTGCACTGCCCCCAAAAATCAATCTATGGCAATGAAACCAAACAAGAAGAAAACGTCTACGGAGCAGGGGAGGGATACCCCAGTTCCGGTCGGTGCAGAGCGCAGCGCGGGATCTAACCGACCGTCATCCACTTACCGCGGAACTGCCCAGGTTGGCCAGGCCTGGGAGAAGCAATCAGCTACTGGCGAGATGACGGACTCTGCGATCACAACGGACATGAATATGGTTACTGAACAAATATATGAGAGAGCCCAAGATATAGTTTTCGGTAGGAGCTCACTGCTCGCAAGGTCCCCACCGGGGAGAGAGAAAGATCCTGACGGTTCAGAGAAATGCTGCACCCCGGTGAGAGAGGAAAGCACCCTACGTGATGAAGTAGCACCAATGAGTGTGAGCACAATGACAGTGAATGAACACAATCAAACCTTCCTGAATTGGATGGGTGGTGAGGTGTCTCCCGTGGCTCGACTGTATGAGGAGACTACGCAGCCCACCGAGAGGGTGGACCTCACGACGCCTCACGGAACAGGAAGGATCGCAAAAAAGAGGAGAATTCTCTCTCCGATTACTGAAGATAAAGGGATGGAAAACAGGACACTACAGGAGGAAGAGCATAGTCAAGCTTCGTTAAGACGAAAACTCTCTAGGCAGGTGGAAAACATGGTGGAACTAGTGCTGTCAGAGGGCAGTGAGAATCTTAAAATAGAGGTCATGAAACTGAGAAGCCTAATGGCTGATTTTCATTCAGCAGAGGAACGAATTGGGTCCACCACATCAAATCCTCCGAGAGACATGGAGGTGATAGAAAATGAATACTTTGAAATTGGAACGCAAACCGAACCGTTCGAACACTTGAATGAAGAAATAAGGATCAAGGATATAAAAACGCGCATCAGCAGAGATATGGAACAGGAAGAACTTGAGACGCAAATCAAGGAAGTTTGGCCGGAGAAGGCGTTTGCCGGAAAGCTCGATGAGCGTAGCATCGCCAATCCCGAACTGGAAGGCGACGTGCTGATCCTCACGACAGCGGAAGACACTGCAAGAATACCATATTTGAGGAAAGTGGTAGGATCACAGAGGGGACTCTTTAATTTTATTAAAGGAGGACAAATGAAACAAGGTCAGATAGTGGTAGGATCACCCGGAGCCTGGGAAGCAGACGGCGAGATGAAAAAAGAAGAGGGAATATTCATGTTGGGCGCCCTAGATGGAGAGTGTTCTGACACGCGGGAAATCTATCGTATGTGCAAGAATATGGCAAAGAGGGCAGAGAGAGAATCCCAGGCGAAGGTTTTACACT
Source organism: Cynegetis impunctata (assembly GCA_030704885.1). NCBI lineage: Eukaryota > Metazoa > Arthropoda > Insecta > Coleoptera > Coccinellidae > Cynegetis > Cynegetis impunctata. The sequence goes on from JARQZK010001593.1 coordinate 166,890, forward strand.
TAGTCATTGAAGGGGGATTACAATCAAATACAAAGAGAAAACTTGCGGAGTATGCTTTTAACGGTACATGGAAACAAGTGCACGTGCACATAAAGGAGGATAGCAATAAACCGAAGGACAAGAAACGCAAAGTAAACTTCCGAACGGAAGCTGTCATGATTCCGGTGGCCGAAGGCTCGTCATACGCACAGATGGTTTCCAGTGTGAAGAAGGTAATCCCCCGCGATAACGAGTTTGCGAAAGAGATAAAAGGAATAAGAAAGACAAGTGAGGGGCATTTGCTGATAGAAGTGACTAAGGACAGTATGGCTGTCGGCAAACTCGCGGAAAAGCTCAAATGCGTGGCGAAAGAGGGTAAAATCAGGGTATACGGTAGACAGGAGACACGAAAAGCTGCAAATATGTACGGGATAGATATAGATTCCACGGAAGCAGAAATTCAGGAAGAAATAAAGAGGAATTTCCCGCAAAAACAAATGACAGCGCAGATCAGAGCTCTTAGACCTATGATGGGGGGGAGACAGGCGGCAACTGTGGTGGGAACAGAAGAGGAGATTGAAATGATGGTGGCGATGGGAAAAATCAGGGTAGGACTCTCGGAAATTGACATCATACCGAGGATTAACATAGATAGATGTCATAAGTGCTGGCATACAGGACACCTAGCCAGAGAGTGCAAGGGACCTGACAGATCTAGGCTCTGTAGGAGCTGCGGGCAGCTTGGCCATCAGGTTAAAGACTGCAAAGGGGTACCTAAGTGTTTAGATTGTGGTAAGGAGGGACACAGGACGGCCAGTAAAGGCTGTGAAAGGCCAAGGCAAGGTGATAATAAACGGTGATACAATATCTGTGATAAGAAAGTCTAACTCAAACAGTGCAATGCATATCTATACAGTTATACATATTTATTTTTATGATATTTACACAGGGTTCTATATATATATATATATGATGTTATTTTATTTTAATTTATTTAAGTGTTATCTGTTGATGTTTGTGCATGTCAGTAGGCTATATATCTATAACTCAATGCTATTTTACTGTACCTGTATACCCACTGGTTATTTACTTGGTCGAGCATGTGCGGACGCATGGACACAAAGTATCGCGAGCCGCAAAGATGTTTAATCTTCTACAATTGAATCTCGGTAGGTGTAGGGCTGCTCATGACCTCGCTTGGGCGACCGTGCAGTCCCAAAGACCAGATGTAGTAGTGATCAGCGAACCGAACAAGAAGTTGTGTTCGACAAGGGGATGGATAACAGATCAAAATCAGGATATTGCGATAATAATAAGAAATCGGAGCTTGGAGGTCGATGTAATCAAGAAGGGCAGGGGCTGGGTGCAGATGATGGTGAAACATGTCCACCTGTTTGCAGTATATCTGTCACCGAACTCTGCCCTCGATAG